>QGQJ01000199.1:0-13778 GCA_003206725.1 Blastomyces emzantsi
GTCTGTCTGTCTGTATGTATGTATGTACAGTATCTGCATTTTGCCTCAGGCCAACTCCTCCGCTCCCTTCAAATCCTGCATGTTTTCCTGGATTATTTATTAAGCTTGTTGGGTTGACTTGGGGACAAAGACAATTGAAGTCTCTTTGGGATCGGCCCGGATGGCTGCTTGCGTACGTGTGCATACAGTAACTATTTATTATTTTTATTATATTATTATTATCTTCAGCATGGATTGGATTTCCGTCGGTGAAAGTCTAGTTTAAGTGTGTTTAGTTTGTTAACCTTGTTTTCCCAAGGTTTCAAGGTTTCAAGCTGTCATACTGTATTGATAGCTATATTGTGTAAAACAAGTTCAAGCGAACGGAAATGACACGGTAGCTATCCATGGATCTCATCAGCAGGACAAAACAGGCCAAGCCATCAGGTTTTTGATTTTTTTTTTTTTTTTCTTTTTATCATTTTCGCCAATGCTGTTATGGAACTCGGCTGTGGGTGCCGATATGTATTCATTTTTATAGTTTAACTTCAATGCTTTTGAACTTTGCGCGGAGGTTTCTATATAAGTTAACCTTCCTGGCCTCCTCCTTTGTAGTCTTGCCCCCCATTCCCTACTACTACAACAAATACCAATAAATAATAATACTAATACTAATCACCTCCAGCACCCCAGGATATGCCCCACAGGCCTCCAGCCTCCAGCTCCATCGCGGATTTGAACTCGAATGTGAAGTCCAACTCCAGCTCAGCTCCTCAACAAGAGCAGCCTCCCGGGGGCTTCGATAGTACCCCGGTCCCCGCCGCACCTCCAGGCTTCACACTCAAGTTCACATTTCACCGCGCCTCCAACCTCCCGATTGCTGATATCAGCACCTTATCTGCTGACCCTTTCGTCCTCGCCCGTCTTACCTCCGCCCTTTCTCGCCGCAACAAACAGGATCCCGATCTTGTATTTCGCACTCCGACGGTTTCTAGGAGTGTGGAACCTGTTTGGAATTGCGACTGGATTGTTGCCAACGTCCCTGCTTCCGGCTTTGAGCTGAAATGCCGCATCTACGATGAGGACCCTGTCAATAGCGATGACAAGCTCGGCAATGTCAAAATATCCGTCCCGTCCGTCAACGAGTCGTGGCCTGGAATCACCGATCAGCCCTACAAGGTGCAGAAGCGCACGGCCAGCAAGCGGGCCTACTTCGTTAGATCTTTAGGCGTGATCTGCTTGAGGAACAAACACATGAACGCAACTTTGTACATGAGCGTTCAATGCCTTGGCAGGACCCCCGGCGATGAAGGGGGTAGAATGTATACCGTCGGCCCTCTCTATTGGAGCAAGCACTTTTCGCCCTTGATTGGGAGGCTTGCTGGCACAATGGATTCTGCCCCGGTCCAAAATGGCAAGAAGCCGGTCACCAGATATAAGTATGTATCTCTATCCGTGTAGATTAAATATGTGCATGCATATACATGTACACATTGATATATACACATTCGTTTCGTAAACGACTGATACCGTACTGCTATCCTACAGTTTCCAGGCTATCCAGATCCAGCTAAAAGGCCCAGTCCCCGCTTCCCTATACCACCGATATGTCGAGTTCAAACCTTTTGTCAAAGGCATGTTCACGGCCCAAAGCTTTCGTGGTCGCATTCTTAACCATGCCCTTCATCAGCAGCATGTAAGGATCTACAATTTTGATAGGTCCACTGTCTACGGTGTATATTCCACTCCATCACACAAATTTGCCCAACAATTTCTCGAATTCGTCCACTACGACATGGGCGGGAGAATTTTCACTTACGTGATTACTCTGGACGGCCAATGGCGCTTTACCGAAACAGGGAAAGAATTCGGCATAAACATGCTCAGCAAACACACCATGCACAGTAACGTTTCGATATACATTGCCTTTGCTGGTGAATTCTTTGTACGACGTCGTTCGCCTCATGATCGGAGGCCGCGGAGCAGATCTCCTCGCCCAAGGTCAAAAAATGATTCTATACGCCAAAGGGAGGTATCACCGGCGGATAGCGCTGCTTCCTTGCCCGCATCGACTGATCCGGCTGCGTACGAACTTGTGATTGACAACGATAGCGGCACGTACCGTCCCAATGCCAAATTGCTCCCCGAGTTGAAAGAGTTTTTATCCATGAACCTCCCTGGTTTACAGGTGACGACCTTTGATTGCCAGGAAGACGCAAAGATGTTAGACAAACTAAAGGAAGAGCAGCGAGACCGTAAAACAAGAAGCGGTCGGCAAATGACCTATATTCAACGTGTGAGCTCGCTCTCGTCGATTTCATCTTCTGACGAAGAAGACCTTGACGAGTATTTTTGGCACTCGTCTGGTGCGGTAAGTGCACCAGCCACAACCCTCAAGCGCTTGCGACGAATGGCAAAGCCCAAGACCCAGTTGATGAACTGGGCAGAAACAGGAGGTGAAAAAAGAGGAGAAGTAGCAAATCATTAATTAATGTAGATATCGGCCGAACCAGAATGGAGAATTTGGGCTGGGGGCTTACAAAGTATGCGATGGAATTAATTTATATTTCTCGAGAAAGGGGAATTGTTCACTTGTTTGTCTTTTCCTCGCTCTCAGAGAGCTTTTTACCGTTTTATCTACGTACTCTATAGATAGGTACTATACATTATTTAATTACCTAATTCATATATCCACTAGATATAGTTATGCTATGATAATATTTGGGTAACCTCGGATCCTTTTTCTTGGCCCTTATTTGTTGAAATGCGACAGCTCAATACTGCACGCTATGACGTAGGCGGTAAACTTTTTTGGTCTGTCCGTGGCTTATGTAATTACCCGCCCAATTGTCCGCTTGCCAGCTCTAGTTCCGCGAGGGTTGCATTTGTTTTCTAGAGATTTATTTCCGACATCAGACTAATGTGAATATCACATACCAGAAGATAGGTACCAGGGAATTGGCATCTCCGAATATATATATTTTAATCTGCTCCCTTCCCTCCCAGGTGGACTATTTACTAGCTGTACGGGGTCCATTCCTAACGCAACCTTGGAATGTCTTGACCATCCATTCCTGTCGCCTTCCCGCTCCTCCGCTTCTACACGTCCTGTTATACGATGCGTTCTCCCGCCTCCCGCTCACTCCGAATACTAGCATCGTCTCGTAAGGCTTTTCCGCAGTCTAATATCCCCTCTCTGATAAGAGCGATTCACAATCAGCGATTCCAGCCTTTTGTTCCGCCTTCCCCAAGCTCACTCTCCAAACCCGGCCCTCCTAAAACATATCCCCGCACCAGAAAATGGCTTCGCCGCCTCTTTTATATAACTCTGGGTGGTGGTATTGTTTACGTTATTGATAGACAATTCTATGCTTCCTGCTTGACACGCACAGCTCGCACCTTTGGCCTGGGTGTGATTGTCGCCGTCGACTATAAAATAAATTTCCGCGCCGATCCTCCATTTGCTGAGTCGATTGCGGCGGTACATGCGAGAAATGCGGAGCGTCTATCAATTTTACTCCGTTCAAACGGTGGTTTGTATCTGAAAATTGGCCAGGCTATTGCCATGCAATCTGCCATTCTCCCACCCGAGTTTCAAAAGATGTTTTCCAGCATGTTCGATGATGCCCCGCAAAATGACTGGAAGGATGTCGCCCGTGTCATAAAGGAGGACTTTGGTCGTTCCGCTGAGGAGGTGTTTGGAGTTTCTTTTGAGGGGAACCCGGAACGTGGTGTGATGGAACGGGTGGCGAGAGCCAGCGCCAGCGTGGCCCAGGTTCACTGGGCAAGGCTACCGGATGGCAGAGAGGTCGCGATTAAGATTCAGAAGAAAGAGATTTCGCAGCAGGTGAAGTGGGATTTGTGGGCTTTTAAGTATGTTTTCGCACTTGTCCTTTTTATTTTTCTCCCACTCAACTCATATCTCTCTCATGTCGCTTGAAGAATACTTCCTAACTAGTCATTGAAACTCTACAGGGTCGTAACGTACATTTATAGCCGAGTTTTCGATATTCCATTTTACAGCCTTATTCCTTTTGTTACCGAACGCCTATACCTGGAAACTGATTTTGAGAATGAAGCAGACAATGCTGAAAGAATGGCGAAGCTAATTGCGTCCGAACCCCGACTCCGCGATAGGGTGTATATACCGAAGGTCTACCGCGAACTAAGTTCTCGAAGGGTGATGACGGCCGAATGGATCGAAGGTGTCAAGCTGTGGGATAAAGAAGGGATCACTCGACCATGGCGAGGCGAGTGGCGACAGGGGAGTCCAGGGTGTCATGGGACACCTCTCGACCCCCTCAGCCAGGGAACACGAAGAGTACCTAGTGCTGTTGCATCTAGGGCTCGGTATGAGAACCTTAAGCCGAACCGCGACTACTGGAAAGGCAGAAATGGTCGCGGGGGCCTGGGACTGTCCCTGAAAGAAGTGATGGAGACGATGGTGGACCTCTTTTCTGCTCAAATGTTTCTTTGGGGCTGGCTACATTGCGACCCGCATCCCGGTAATGTTCTTGTGCGACGTCGACCCTCCGGCAAGGCTGAGCTTGTGCTTATTGATCACGGCCTTTACATCCATATGAAGCCCAAATTTCGCCAAGAATATGCTCGCTTCTGGAAGGCCCTTCTCACTTTCGACAATGCGACCTTACACAAGATAGTGCGCGGTTGGGGCGTGGAAAACACAGATATTTTTGCTTCTGCCACGCTGCTACAGCCCTACCGCGGTGGTGACCTTTCTACATCCCGTGGTCTGGAGGGTCTGAGCAAGAAAGAAAGGGCTCAGAGACACTATGAAATGCAACAAGCTATGCGCAAAGCGGCTCGTGACGTCCTTGGTGACGAGACGAAGTGGCCCCGGGAGCTTATTTTCATTGGCCGTAACTTCCGCATTGTCCAAGCGAACAACCAGTTTTTGGGTTCTCCTGTCAACCGCATCAAAATAACTGGCATCTGGGCATCCCGCGCACTCGTGGAGTCACCCGAGCTGGCACTCGCTGACAAGATTCGGAACTACGGCCGGCACGTCATCTTCAGGCTTGTGCTGCTAAGCTCCGACATTTGGTTTTATGTGAGCAAAATGAGGCAACTTCTGGGCTGGGGGCGAGGGATGGAAGATGATTTAGAGGCTCAAATGCAAAATATGGCCAAGGAGATGGGGGTTGAATTGCACCAAAACATTTTCGAAGGGTAGTTCCATCCTTTGCTACTCACACGAATACCTGTACTATATGTAACTCGACGAAATTGTTCTGCCTCTGAGGGTCTAGAGCTCTGATTTTGAGATGTGATATCCGGTGCTCTTGAGCTGACGGCGAAAAATGTTCATTGCGTTGTAAAAAATACTTATATAGATTCCATTTTAATAATGTGTACTGCAACCCCCCCCCTCGTTTTATTTGTGTTCGGTGATTACAGGAATTTAACATGATGCAGGCGCCAAGTGGAGAGACAGATGGATAGACAGGCTGCACCGCCACAGCAGCATTGTGAGCTGCTGTCAACTAAACTTAGTGCCAGAGCTTTCCCATGGGCCAGCAGTAAGTTTATTGAACTAAGTTTTAGGACAAGTAATTATACTAGAAGTGGTTCCGGGGTCAAGTTGAAAGAGAAGAGAGGGGGTCAGTGGCTCAAATGTTAAAAAGACAAATGATAATACAACTCGATTCAAGAATCAACCGAATTAACAATCATATCAATGGTCCCTGGCTTTTGTGTCTGCCACGCTTAGTGTAGTTGAGTCTTAACTTAGATGCATTCCAGCATTTCTTACGAGCATTCGATTACGAAAGACTCAATTACCCCGCAGTTAGCTTCTGACGCCATCCTCCATCTATTCGTTCATTGAGGTAGGTCATAAAAACCCTGCGATAGTTGAATTTCGCGATGGCCGTACTTCAAGTCTGAATCCGAAAACAAGTAATATCTTGCTCTATTCTTGCTGATCCTTTTAGTAATTTTGTTTCAACTTGTAACTTACGCTTCGGCCGTTCTCTTCCTCAACAATGCCTCCCGCCAACTTCACTGCCGTTGTGTTCATCACGCGGAAACCGGGAATATCTCCAGCTGCATTTCAAGACCACTGGGACAACAAGCATGTTCCCTTGCTCAAACGCCTTACCGGTTCGCGATTCCCCTTGTCTCATACTCGTTATTACCTGAAGCGAGATGCTACCCCTCCTCAGTACCCTGTCACCGCGCTGGTGGGCGACTCGGCCGCCTTCACCTACGACGGGTTTGCGATTCTGACCTTCGAGAGCGAGGCAGCCTTTCAAGAATATCTACCGATTGCAAGCCACCCCGAGGTGATAGAGGATGAGAAACTCTTTGTACAGGTGGCTGAAACAAAGGCTATCGCTCTGGTGGATATTCAGACAACGGTATCAGAGCGCAGTTCTTGAGAATGGCGCTGGGTAACTGGTTATTTTTTTTGTATCTTTTCAAGTCTATATTTTATGGCGCTATGCTCGTTGCTGCAACAACAGGATTTTAGTTTTCAGTACTTATTCTCAATTTCTTTCTACCTATCAAATTCAAATTTCAGATACTTAAACTAGATTGATTAAAGAAGAAGAAGAAGAAGAAGAAGAAGATTATCTCACAGCAAAATGGAGCTGAACTACTGGTCTCCTGATTGGGTTTAGCGCAGAACCCTGGCAGCCACAACTACGATCTCCAACGTCATCTCTTTCGACGGCAACAACTCTATCTTGAAATAAGATTCTTGGGTTTAAAGCTTTCTACTTTTTAAACTCAATAGTGATGTTGTGTGTTTTTTAGTTTTCTCTTCTAAGTTAGGTTACCCGAGCCGCTCTGCGACTCAGCGTTTTCTCAATATGATGTTGGTCAGAAACCTACAGTAAAGAAAAGTCATCTATCATGTCATAGATGAGTAGTGAGCCTTCTCTCTCTGTCTCTCTCTCTCTCTTTTTCTCCCTCTTTCTCTTCTCCTCCCCCCTCTCTCTGTCTATCTATCTATCTATCTAACCGGACTTGATTATCTCTTCTTTTATCTATTCCATCCAGCTCCTCAACACTGCATACATAACTTTTTACTGCGTCTGTGTCTGTACCTTGCACTACATAACAGTCATCATACCCGCAACCAGTTCATATCTTCCCAACATCAGCGTGATGGCGCGTAGACAAAAAAAGTTCAGCTCATCTTCCCGGCTCGCGCTTCGCGTGATTTATCAACGGACCCTCATACCTCCAGCAGTGCGGATTATTCGCAAACACTACAGAAAATTTGTGAACTGGTTGAAAAAAGCAGCCCTCCTACGCTCACATGAAGCAGGAAACCAAGGTCAACGCCAGATTTCTTGCCAGGAGCCAAAGACCCCACCTTTATTGAGTCTCCCACTCGAACTCTTCCTCAGTATCAACGACCTCCTGTCTTTGGAATCGCAAGTCTGCCTCGCTCTCACCTGTAAGACCCTTCTCGGGCTTAACAAACACGCCCTAGCCGCTCCTCAATTCAGGTTCTTGCCTAGCAACGTCTATGATCCTGAAGTTTTGAAAAACAGTGATAATTTCAATTCAGAGAGATGGCGGTTGCTTCTCCTGTTAGAGAATGACCAATGGCATTGCTGTTCCACATGTCTCAAATTGCATCCAACCAGTCAGTTTTCTAGCTGGGGAATTCTAGCTGGAGCCACGCACAGAGTGTGTACTCTAGGGAAAGTTGGCATTGTTAACCTTTGCCCTTGCGTGAATCTGACTTTCCGGGATAAAGACAAATTAATTGAGCTGCTGAAGGCTGAGAATACGCTCGATTGCTCATATCGATTGCATACGTGTTACTTATGTTTTGGGTTGACAGACGTCGTTACAACAATTTCTGCGCGTATCAATGAAGAGGGTGAATTATTCATTTGCACACAATACGCGGTATTTGCACGTGGGGTGTGCCTAGGTCAATCCATTCAACCTCTACGCCGGGTTTTCTGCCCCCATGTATCTTTCCATGATTACCTCCTAAGTTTTTCGGGCTCAATAAGCGAATTCGATCTACCGGCCAGATTCTTATGGGCGGATAACCCATTCAACCTCCCCTCTGAGGCATTTCAAAGAGGGCTGTATTGCAAGTATTGTGATACCACAATCTACGTCACTAAATCCAATCTCAAAACCCCAGGGTATCCCCGGAATCTTTTTTATGAAGTTGTGACAGTCAGGAACCTGGGACAGGGTACATGTGCCGGTGAAACCTGGCAGGATCAAACTGTATATCCATCCTCCGCGCGTGTGTCCTTGCGTGAATCTGGGGATTCGCGAAAACATAATCCTTGGAATACTGCCTTTTGTCTCCGTCGCTTTCCCACCTTAACGGAGAACAAATCCCACCGCTGGCCCGTAGCTCTAGAAAGTCCACTCACGTCCCACGAAATTCCTCCCGAAACCGAACATCTTTATGAGTCAGACTTCAATATCGACGACAGTTATGGTTTCATTGTCAAACGGCAGACTTAATCGGTGCAGGCAGGGAGCCACCACTGCAGAGGCCCCCTCCTAATCTCCACCAATTACGCCCCAAACTGTCGCTTGCACTTTTCTACATATTTTTTTCTATTCAGGATATTCTCCTATTTCTACACCTGCGACCATGGCATTATTTGTAATGCAATTGAATGGAAGATTCGTGGTATAAAAAGTCAGGGATAATCCGTTGATATTTCGCGAGAGCCAGAGCTCCTACTCTCAGTTTATTCTTACTTCCGAAAAACATCACTTATTCCCATATCCATAAAGCCATATTGAGTTCGTCTTAGCTTCACCCCGAAAGGCTACTAGTCACCAGCACTG
This sequence comes from Blastomyces emzantsi, assembly GCA_003206725.1. Lineage (NCBI taxonomy): Eukaryota > Fungi > Ascomycota > Eurotiomycetes > Onygenales > Ajellomycetaceae > Blastomyces > Blastomyces emzantsi. The sequence continues at coordinate 8,785 of QGQJ01000199.1, forward strand.
CGTAGAAGTGCGAACTCGTCGCTGGTGCCCTCCCTCCCTACCTCCCGTGATCAGTTCTAATCAGCGTGAGCCGCGCCGAGCGGAACTGCGGGCGCCTCGTGCTTGTGCCGACTGTGACACACGAGGAGCCACAGCCGCCGCGGCCAACGGAGAAGAGACAGAAGATTGAGTATTTGGCAAAGCAGAGTTAGCTCTCTGCTGTAGTCCCGTGACGACCACCTCCATTCGCTCAACGTTAGTCCTTATCAGAATGACCTCGTCGCTAATGACTTGGAGAACAGCGGCTGAGTCTGGCTGCGGCCACAGCCGTGGACAAAACCGCCGAACCCATGGCAGCACCAGAGGGTGTAGGAACACAAGCATGAGGATAAGTAGACCTGTGATCTCACTGAGAGTCAGCATCATCAAGAGAAAAAAAAATTGTATACCTAATTTGGGAAAATTGGGGATGTTAAGTTCTATTTTTAAGTGTGGGCCAATTGGTGAGGAGAGAAAAGAAAAGGAGAAGAAAAGAAGAAGAGGAGATCCAGACAGGAACTTATAGAAAGAAAAAACAAACAAACATTGAGAAAAATAGGGAAGGAGATATTCGTGGAAGCGGAAACCACTGTCAACCTCAAAAGGGAAATCGTGAGCCTCTGAACAGCGTGCAGTTTCCTTGATCATAGAATATGGTACTCTATGAGAAAGTAACGACACATCTGGTGGGCCCATTCCTTCCTGAGCCGCCGCAGCTTCTAGTAGGATCACATCTGATGTCTGACCTCTGACTGTGTAGTGTGCCGCCATTATTTACGGACGAGATCTGGATGCTCTGAGGAACCTTTCCTGTCTGCAGTAGGTGAAGCTGGGTTTGAAATAAGATTCTCACTTTGCAGCTACTTCCGCTCCTTTGAAGTCTCTCAGCTATGACTATTTTTGAACGATCAACGATGAGCAAAAAGTACACACAGTTGTATGCTTGCGGTCATTATTTTCTTTCCTTCCTTCCATCCTAGGAGGTCTTGAGGCAACCGGGGAGTACAGTACCTATTCGAAGCCTCGATATTTCAAGCCGAAGGTGCTAACAAGTCGCCTATCCAGAAAACGCTCAAGAGCGACCACAGAGCGCAGGGGGCAGAGGCCGACAATGTTGTTTACGCTGATTGATTGCCACCAGTGGTAGTAGTACCCAGAGATTGGTCCCCAGCTGTTTGATGCCAAGTGAAGCCAGGGAAGATATGCACTGCGGCACGGAACAGAATAATATATTTTGAAAAAGAGAAGTTTAAGAACATATATTCTGACCTCTTTGAGGAGAGGCCTGAAGAAATGTATATAATGCTGCATAACTGTCAGTGGTGAACTCTTTGATATGCTTATGTTTCTATTGCCACACTCCGAGGTGATGAAGTTTGTCAACGCGTACGTGGTCGTCGTCTTGGTTGTCATGAATGTTGTACTGTGGAACACCTGGAAGCGGGCAAAGTACGTAAAACTCAGTGAAATGAACTTTGCTACAAATGCGTATAATTATGGAGAAGTGGGAATTTCACGCGCGGGCGGTGGGAAATTGTCTATACTTGGGTTGATCAGGAGTTGGATTGGGGGAGCAGCTTGAGTAATTCCGACCTGTACCCAAGTCTAGATAGTCACTTTTTTTTTTAATTTAAATGGAAATTGCCTCATCAGCGGCATATCTTTGTGCTTGATGCCTTGACGTTTCAGTCTCCTGAAGAGGTGGAAGCAGACAATCAACAGGGGGAGCCAGGGGCATAACCATGACAAGGGATACAAAGTAATTATATAACTACGACAGCCAATGAATTTAAAACGTTCAGGAAAGTTAGACAGATGCTCCAGACTAGATGAAAGTAGGCATGAGAGGTTTACCAGCAGCCCACAGACTGGATCTTCCGAGTAGCTGCTTCATCTGTTTGAAAACACTCTGATAAAATTTTTCCGTTGGCATCACATGTTCCGAACAACGACATCCATTGAAAAGGAGGCACTTGGACTGCCTGTGTCTTTATCTTACAGAGCAGTCAGAACGCTCTGTCAGGCATATTTGATCATGATGCCTACGTTGCTAGTACCCATGATGTTGACATTGCTCAGCACCTCTCGGATTCCTGAGAGTACATTGAGATGTACGCTGCGTAACGCACAATTTCAGCAGCTTGTGTCAGCACGGCAAACAAATATTTCGTTGAGTCAGTTGAATGACTGGTAAGTTTTCTCACAAAGTCCTGATCTGACATTTTTTATAATCTAACTACAGTCATTATCTTTACTACTCTATGAAATTAGTAGAAGACATTTAAGAGAAGAAAAACAGCTGTGAAATCTATACTAATAATCAGAAAATATGATGAAGTAGCAATTATCACTCACTAGCTTCAATAGCGAGCGAGGCTGCAAGTAACATCAATTGTATAAAACAGATTTTATAATCTGTAGCAAATTGAATACTTAACTGATTATAGCAAGCACTAGCTATTCAGGAGTTATATGATGCAGAAGATTGCAGAAGAGAAGTCGGATAGGCCTGACATTCTAATATTGCTGTCGGGTGCTTTTTAGTCATCGAGCTTTAATATCGGCCTCTTTTCTGTTTGCAATGCTAGGGCGTCCTTTATCTCGCCCCAAGGCGCGAGATCGAAGCCTTTGAGAACATGTCTGATTATTATGGTTATTGCTTTTGCCTGCTTGTCGGGCAATTTAATTGTTCCAATATTCTTACGGGGAGATTTGAGAACTATATAGTAAGCGTACGAAAGGGTGTGTACGGGCAGTTCCCTGTGCTTCATACATAAATAATGAAATTCCCCCCGGAACAAGGTCGAATTGATATTGAAGAGTTTAAGGAATCTAATTGCATGCCACAATTTATCAACCTGCACTACACGGTGATACAATCAGAATGGAGAGTGAAAAGGGCATACCGCAGCCTGCTGTTCGGACCTCTGGGGAAACTGCGCCAAATGCGAAGGCACTTGAATACCCGTCTGGGGCCAAGCGTGCCGTTACCGTTCTGGGGATCCTTTTTGGAGTCTTTGTGGTCAGCAGTTAGATTGTGCCAATCCTAACATGAAGAGAATGCTAATTATATTTCCCCATAGTTCGCACTTGATATTGTGAGTCAAGTATCACAGTTTTAATTTTGTCTACTTCCTGTCCTAACTAGAACTCCCCCTACTCCGCGAAGAGCATAATATCAACTGCAATCCCCAGAATAACAACCGAATTCAACTCCCTCGCCGATGTAGGATGGTACGGCTCCGCCTTCTTCCTCACCCTGGCCGCCACCCAGTCCATATGGGGCAATTTGTACAAATACTTCTCGCTTCGTGGTGTTTTCATCACCTCGATCGTGATATTTGAAATTGGTAGTATAATCTGCGCCGTGGCGCCTAACAGCCCAACCATCATTGCCGGACGTGCCGTCCAGGGGATGGGTGGATCAGGATCTACTCTGGGCAGCTATGCCATCGCCGCGTTCATCGTGCCACCGCACCAGGTGCCTATCATCATCGGTTTGATCGGATGTACGTTTAGTATTGCAAGTGTGGCTGGTCCCTTACTTGGGGGTGTCTTCACAAAGTCACTATCGTGGAGGTGGTGCTTCTGGATCAACCTGCCAATAGGCGCCGTAACTATTGGGTCCGTCCTGCTTTTCTTCCGGACGCCGGCTCATTCTAAGCCACCTGGCAAAACGCCTATCAGAGAAATTCTGCTAAGCTTTGATCCGCTGGGTGTTGTGCTGCTCGTGGCTAGTCTGTTTGCTACTTCCTTGCACTGCAGCGGGGAGGTATAAGCGAGCCGTGGAATTCATCAACTATCATTGGGCTGCTTGTTGGCTGGGTAATGCTGTCGGGCCTTCTTGCGGCGAATGAGTGGTGGCAGGGAGACAGAGCGTTGGTAGTCTTGCGTATTCTGAAAACCAGGAGCATTGCAGGTGTTTGCGCATTTGTTCTTTTGTGAGTTGCAGCTGAAAAAAGGGATTGATTCTATGGTGGGATACTCGCTAACGAATAAAACCCCTCCAGCTTGTACGGCGCCTACTTCGCAATCCTGTACAGCGTCCCTCTGTACTTTCAAGCCATCCATGGGCTATCACCACAGGACAGCGGAATAAGAACTATTCCTGTCATCTTGGCGACCTGTAAGTGTCGTTTAAGGCCACCCAAGTCCTGGTTCGTATGGCTTATGATGTTTCAACAGCGGCCACCTCTTTGATATCCTCCTTTGTCATAAGTAGAGTTGGGGTATACCAGCCATTCCTTGTCGCCGGTGGTGCTCTTGCGGCTATCGGCGCCGGTCTCATATACACATTCGATCTTGACACATCATTAGGGAAGGAAATTGGCTACCAGATCATCTTCGGCATCGGCACGGGCGTGGTCCAGATCCCGGCCATGGTTGGAGGCACCGTGGCTGCAGATGGTGACAAGGCAATCTCCCTCTCAACCATTTGTGGTAAGAATTTTTTTCCCTATTCCCTCGGTCGGGTTGAAAATACGTTTTGCAACTTGATTACTCGTCCGTAGGAGTAGAGTATGCTAATTGAGGCCGACTCGATTCTTGAAGTTACCCAATTCTTCTCCGCGGCCTACGTGATAGCGGCTACGGACGCTATCATGAACAACCTCATTGTGAACAACATACCCCGGTACGCGCCTGACGTCAACCCACTCGAGGTGATCCATATCGGTGCAGGGGGGTTGCAAGATGGATTTGTTGGGGAGACGCTACGTGGTGTGCAGCAGGCGTTCGTTGATGGTCTAAAGGGGGCATGGGCATTGATAGTTGTGCTGTTCTGTATCTCATTCTTATGTGCGTTCATTACCAAATGGCCCGGACGCATGGTTTCGGAAGTTGTCGTTGATAAAGATGGGCCTCAGCCGGGTAACTCGACTAATGAGCCCGCTCTAGCTTGAGAACCTGTTCGACCTGGTGCGTAGGTGAGGATGGCCGAGAAATTGATGGGGGAGGTTGCGGGGAGGTCGGTGGGT
>QGQJ01000020.1:0-45229 GCA_003206725.1 Blastomyces emzantsi
CCCCCCCCCCTTCCTCAAGTAACAACGACAACACTCACCGCAGCAACCTCTGAAGCATGACCATTGCCCATAGGGAATCACGATGGCCTGCCGGCGACCCGTCCAGAGATTCTCTTGAGCTAGCCTCTCTCGCCTCCTCCTCCGGAACCCATACTGGCGACGAAGACGGACACGAAGGCTCCCGCTCCTCCTCACCCTCCGGCATATCCTCCTCCCGCAAAGCCTCCCTCGAGAACCAAGACCCCTTCTCCGACCACCTCTACGACACCGCGCGCTCAAGACACACACGATCCTACTCTGTCTCCTCCGCCTTCGACTTTGGTAGTAACCTCTTCCCCCTCTCACAGACCGTGGGCGGCTATGCCCCGCTCGGTGCGCCCTCAGTCCTTTCACTAGACCGCCACAACGGCGTGATCGACGGCTCGCTCGAAAGACACAAGACTCTGACTTATCTGAACGGCCTGTCGTTGATTATCGGATTGGTGATCGGATCAGGCATCTTCTCGTCTCCCGGCCAGGTCAATTCGAACGCGGGTTCCCCTGGTGCCTCGCTGATTGTCTGGGCTATTGCGGGCCTTCTAGCCTGGACCGGCGGAGCGAGTTATGCGGAACTAGGGGGTGCGATACCCTTGAATGGTGGTGCGCAGGTGTATCTGGCTAAAATATTTGGGGAGCTGATCGGATTCTTGTTTACCTGGTCTGCAGTATTTGTGCTGAAGCCAGGCTCCGCGGCCATCATCTCTATTATATTTGGCGAGTATGTTGTGCGGGCCATCGTCGGGGCGGATGTCGAGGCGATTAGCCCTTGGGTTAATAAGGGGGTGGCCATTCTGGGTCTTACTGTTGTAACAGGCCTAAACTGCATATCCACGCGCCTGGGTACGCGCATTGGGGACATGTTTATGTTTTTCAAGTTTTTGGCCCTACTTGGGGTTACTATCATTGGAATCGTTGTTGCCACCACGGGACTTTCATATAATGGCGAACCGGATCGGAAATGGCGGACGACGAGCTGGTTTGAGGGCACCAGCACCGATGTCTCAAGCTGGGCGGTAGCTTTATATGCGGGTTTGTGGGCGTTTGACGGTTGGGATAACGTATGTTTTTGATTCTTTAATATTTGTCCCCAGTTGCCCGATTTATCTTATAGACACAGTAACTAACCCGTGAGCATCTAGACTAATTACGTTACGGGAGAATTCAAAAACCCCAGCCGCGATCTCCCCCGAGTAATCCACACCGCAATGCCCGCCGTCATCTTATGCTACATGCTTGCAAATATCTCCTACTTCTTCGTCCTACCCCCTTCAACTATCAACGCAACCAACACCGTCGCCGTCCAATTCGGGGGGAAGGTCTTTGGCCCCATCGGCGCCCTCGTGCTCGCCCTAGTCGTCTCCGCCAGCTGCTTCGGCGCCCTAAACGCCACCGCCTTTACCTCCGGTAGACTTATCTACGCCGCAGGGCGCGAGGGCTACCTGCCCTCCATCTTCGGGAAAATCGGCATAGCAGGCTCCGCCGCTAGTTCGGCAGGGTCACGTCTGCGCCACCGCTCCTGGTTCCACAAGGCCCTCATCCGACTCTTCGGCGACGACATCGGCATCGGCTACACGCCCATCTACGCCATGTTGTTCAACTTCACGCTGACAGCCATCTATGTCTCCGTCGGCGAGTTCGGGACGCTGGTCACCTTCTACGGCGTGGCGGGGTATACGTTCTATTTCCTGACAGTGCTGGGGCTGATTGTGCTGCGGATCCGGGAGCCGTATTTGGAGCGGCCGTATAAGACGTGGATTACGACGCCGATTGTGTTCTGTTGTGTTAGTTTGTTTTTGCTGAGTCGCGCAGTGTTTGCGGAGCCGCTGCAGACGCTGCTTGTTCTTGGGTTTAATGTAGCAGGCGTTCCGGTATATTTCTGGCGGATTCGACAAAGGGATGGGAAGAGCCTGTTTAAGGGGGAAAGAGGATGGTGGAAGTTTTGGAAGAGATGGGGACGGTCGTGAAGGCTACTCTCATTTTATTTTTCCGCTTCCTTTATATATATTATGAGGTATCTTTCGCCATTGGTAACTCAATGGGACCGGGCATTTTTGTTAGAACATTGGCTCTTTTCGGGATAGACATTTTTAATACATTTCGATTGATTGCCCATCGTGGACGATTGCAGGATGGTCATGGCATGAAATAACCAACACAATTATATTCACACTGATAAGTAGCTTAATATACGTAATATTTCCATACTAAAAAGCGCGAGATATACCCTGTCGGCCAGCTCCGCGTAGTTTGGTTTATTTGTTTACGCCCTCTCCATAGCAGTGATAGATATATGTCATACAAGAGCCACATTTACGCCTGCAATGATATGGGCTATCAATTATTAACTGTTAGTGTATAAAGAAAAAAATAAATAATAGAAAGAAAAAAAGAAAAAGAAAAAAAACATGCGTCGGCCGGGAATCGAACCCGGGTCTCGACATAGTCAGAAGCTGACACTATCGATATATTCCGCAGTGATCATGGGAATGTCGAATCTTAACCATTGGACCACCGACGCTGGTTGGAGGCAAACTTCGGAATTTCGAAATATAGCCGCAGATACTTTCTAACTTCACAAACCCGAACAAACGCATCCAATCTCACCTCTACAGATTACAGACCCTATTTGTATATCCTTGGATATGACACGCTCTCCAGGTATACAATAAATGCCCCGTCTATCTCCCTCCCTCCTCCGCCACGCCTACTCAATAAACCCCCTTCTCCCTCTCCTCCTCCGCGAATGTCGAGACCTACCATCTGCCCAGAACGAGCTGAGATGGCTGAGCGAGTATGCCTTTGCTGAGGGTCGGGGGAATAAAGATGGGGACTGGCATGGTAGGAGGGGGGCAGAAAGCGGGCCAATGGCTCAAGGGATACATCGCAATGAGGATTATAATAATGCGAGCTCGAAATTAAGGCTGCGGGAGATGGTGCAGCAGCGTGCGCGGGGTGTACCGTTGCAGTATATCCTGGGTGACCAGCCGTTTGGCCAGTTGGAAATACTCTGTCGGAAGGGGGTGTTGATTCCGAGGTTGGTGTTTTCCTTATTTTTTCTTCCACTGACTAGTTATTCAACTTTCATGTTATGCTAATTATCAAAGGCCAGAAACGGAGGCCTACACAACCCGCGTTGCCAACCTGCTGCTCTCCAAATTTGCGTCCGCCAAACGAAAGCATAAGCACGAGCACGAGCACGAGCACGAGCACGAGCACGATAGATATAAACACCTGCCAAACCTCCGCATCCTTGACCTTTGCACAGGCACCGGTTGCATTCCCCTCCTCCTCCACTCCCTGCTCAGTCCCGTATTCCCAAAGCTACAAATATGCGGCGTGGACATAAGTCCCCGCGCTCTGAGATTAGCGCGAGAGAATCTCAAGCATAATATCAAGCTTGGAAGGTTAGCTGAAAGGGCATGGGAAGAGGTGTCGTTTGTGAGAGGCGATGTACTTTCCGAGCTTGGGGCTGGCGATAATATACATGCAACATCAAATGGGGTAGGGCGAAGGGGCAACCTTGCTCATTTTACCACCGATGCCGGAAGTAATTTCAGCAGCAGCAGCAGTGAAACTATCATCCCACTGGAAAACCTAGATACCTACACCAGCAGCAACATTTCAACGCCCAAACCCACATCGCCAGAACCAGATACAAACACCGTAACAATCCTCCTCTCCAACCCCCCCTACATCTCCTCCGCGCAATTCACAAACGGTACCACAGCTCGCAGCGTGCGCAAGTTCGAGCCGAAACTAGCCCTCGTGCCGCCTCCTCGGGCCATCATCCATCATCATCGACATCAACATCAACATCATCACCGAACGAAAACAGAAACAGACACGGCGGGATCCGATAGGGATACTGTTCCATCGCTAAACAGTGATTGCAATTGTAATCGTGCCGCTGTTGCTGTCGCTGTATCCTCTACTCGCACGACATCCGGACAGAGGCAGGGGATAAACATCAATGAAATAGCAGCTGCCAGTCGGCAAGAAGATATCTTCTACCCGCATATACTCTCCATGGGTCTGTCGTGGGTGGGTGCTGATCTTGTTGTTCTTGAGTGTGGGGATAAGGGGCAGGCGGGGAGGGTTTCGGATCTGGCTAGGAGGCTTTTGGGGGGATTGGAGTGTGGTAAAGAAGTGAATGTGGAGGTTTGGGGTTGTCATAGTCATGGTTCTGGTCTGGGGTATGAAGAACGGGAAGATTTTGATGATGGTGATGGAGGGGCTAGAGCGGTGGTTGTTAGGCGGGGGATGTTTCTGGATAAGTGAGATATGATATATCCACGGATGATGTATGATACAGAGGAAAGAGGGCTGTTTGTATAATACAATGTTCGGTCTTGAGCAGTACACTAAAAAATGTGACATATGTCTACGATAATAACGGCTTCAATACGCGTATGGAGGACGAAATGGAGGATGTCCAACCTCCCATCTATAAACTCAATGCAGAAGATGCAAAACAAATGTAATAGAAAGAAAAAGAAAAAGAAAAAATCGAAACCCGTCCTCTTCCCTCTTCCCCCCTCCCCAAATCATAAACCTAGCCAATTGGATCGGTCCTCAAGCACTCTCTCAGGTTGAAGGTCCATGTCCATGGTTCTTGAATGCCGTACGCCGCAGCCCTCCCGCGAGTTTGCTGATCATTCGGTCGCCCAAGTACTTATGGTTGTGTTACAATGCATTAAGTTCCCTCTCTCTCTCTATTCAGATTCCATCAATGTAAAATAAATGTCTGGCTGGCTGGCTGCGCTTTACATACTTAAAGGTAGATGAAACGCCCAGGCGAGGAGTTCGCAGATTTTATTCCCCCCCGCATTTCTCTTGAGAAAATTTGCCCCCTTTTTATATTATTTTATCATTTAATATAAAAATACACATCGAACCACCACATATGTCCTCCGCAAGTGGATTGATGATGACCGAAGATAGGAACATCTTTTCTTTCCCTGCTTTATTTTATTATTTATTTATTATTTATTTACATGGTTTTGTCCTTCTTCTTCTTCTTCTTCTTCTTCTTCTTCTTCTTCTTCTTCTTCTTCTTCTTCTTCTTCCACATCAAAAGTTAAATAGAACTTGGGGATGAGAAGCGGATTTTTTGTTAAAAAAGAAGAATCAAAAGAGACAGGAAGACTCGCATCCGCGCCCCTTTTTCTTTTAAACCTCTATCAATAGCCCCCTAATCTCCTTTCTATATCCATTTTTGTTATTGTCCAGTTCGTATGCACTAGGGTTGTTGCACAGTACATACATATCGTGTGGCAGAACACGGTATGGGCTGTGTTGTGAGTCTGTGTCGTGTCTGAGTCTGCGTTCAACGCACTTAGATGCTAGCACAGAAGGATGACCACGCGAAGAAAGACAAAGAGAATAAACGAGAAGAAGAAATGCACATCAGCCTCCCAAAGGTTTTATGCCAAAAGGGATAAAATTATGTGGGGAAAAAGGGAAATAAATAAAATGCCGAAATAACCAGGACTCCCAAAAAAACCAAAAAAAAAAAAAAAAGAAAAGAAAAGAAGCAAAGATAAAAACTACTTCAAAAACCTAATAATCATGATTATACTACACCAAGCATCGCGCCCGCACCCATGCCCACCAACCCTGCCAACGCCCCTATCTTCACATCCGGCCGCGCTGTCGGCCCCGCCCACGCCTTCGAGCTCGTGGTCGTAGCCGTCGTCGACGGCGATGCACTGCTAGGCATACCAGTGGCCGAGGGCACGGCACCAACGCCCGAACCGATCTCCACCACGTTGTTGCCCGTGGAGTTGAAGTTGGTCTGGGCGAGGGAGATCTGGTTGTTGCCCAAATCGTAGACGACGTAGGCGCTGCGGAGGAACGTGTCGCCGAGGATGGAGCTGCCGCTGCCGGCGGGCGAGATGCCGAAGACGCAGGCTGGCTCGCCGTTGCTGAAGGTTGGTCTGTCCATGCCGGAGGCGGCGCCTAGGTCGAGGACGAGTTCGTCCATGGGGACAACGATGGCGGCGGTGGCGGAGAATTCGAACCTTAGGGTTGCGTTCACGCCTTTGAGGCGGCAGGGGACGAAGGCAGCGCCGGATGATTGGTCGTAGGTGGCTTGGACGGCTCGGTAGATGGCGTTGACGAGTTCATTGGGGAGGTAGCAGAGACTGCTTCCGGAGTCGAGGAGGACGGGAATGGCGCCTTCGCCCAGTGGTTGGTCAACCCCGTTCCCTGAAATGGACATGGCTCTTAGAGCGATGAAGAGGTCGACGTATTCGCCGCTCCTTTGGAGGACGGGGAAGGTTTGCAGGGTGCCGTGGAATTTCGCAGTGTTGACGCCGCCGAAGAGGATGCTACCCGTGCTAGCATCGAGGTCGTTGAGCCAGAGGCTATAGGCAGGCGACTTTATGTAGCCATGGTTCACGAGGGCGAAGGGGAGGTTTGGGTATGGTGCTTCACCATACCGAGCCACTTGTACTTCGTTCGCAGGGTATCCGATACCGAGAACTCCCTCTGTTTTTAAAGGTTAGTTTGGTTTCCTCTCAAATTCTTGTTTCCTGATTCCCCTCTCTCTCATACATATTTACAGGAAATATATAAATCCAAGCACATACCTTGTGAAGAAGAGACAAGTCCTACCCCGAACTGGAAGTCTGTCAACGAAACACCCCCAATACTCAGCGTATCCGTCACATAATCGCCGCTTGCGCCGGAGCCATCGACGTATGAGATATTGAAAATAGAATTGACAAATTGATAGGTAGATGAGGCATCCGGGTCATAAGTTCCGGCCTCGGCGCAAGGATCTCCATTCTGGGTGCACAGCGTTGAGTTTGGAGCGTTACACCAGAGGTCACTGCTGCCCGTGTCGATGTGCATACGCAGGTGCTGCTCTGGCGTTCCCAGCGTTATGTTGCAGAAATATAGTGTTTCCTGTTGTATGTGATTTATGCGCCGTGATTAGTATGTATATATATATATATATTAAATCACAGAGACTCCGGGAAGTCATGCGAAATATATGGAAGAAGAAAAAAACAAGTGGAGTATATATACCTCGTTGTCCAGTATCTGTTCAACAATTTTATCCTTCCTTTTTCTTAGCCGATCTCTTTGAACTGGATTGGAGACCGGTTTCCGCTGGATATCGAGGCCGACCACACTCGGGGAGTCTCTTGCGACGAGTTCGATGGCACTGATGGCGGGCAAGATGGACAGCAGCGCTGCACCCAACGTGCAGATAGCGGCGGTACCGCGCATGGCGCACGGTTATTATATATCTATCTATTTCTCCGTACGTATATATATATATATATATATGCAACTGCTCTTCGGGTTGATCTATCGATTTGAAAAACGGGAATGTCGGGAGGGGGGAGAAGCGATACGATTGACCAACTCCGAACAATTATTAGCGGCTCGGGCAATGGGAAGCGATATCTAACGACCGGCAGGATAGAGAAAAAGCGAGTTATGAGGCATCGTTGGGAGGAGGAGGAGGCAAAAGTATAAAAGGTGCTGGAACCAAACGGGAGGGAAGGCGGAATGGTTTGGTATGCGATTATGCTATGAGATAATTAGCTGAGATCGGGCCACGGGAGCGTCGGTTTCATACAAGACAGTCAAATATTCATATGCGAAATATTTATATACAGAAGAATAAATAAATAAATAAATTGAACAGGAAAAACAGGAGAAACGGCCGTTCACTCCATCGTGATGTGAAGGGAAAGTAGAATAAAAGCAAACAACAAAAAAATGACGAAACAAGAGGTAAATCAAACAGGATTGATTTATTTAATTATTTATTATTTGTTAACAATAAAAAAGGCAAATACGAGCTCTCGATTTGACAGCCAGGGGGGACTCAAGCAACTCCTCTCTTCTTCCAATTCTTTTACCGAGCTTCCAAGGCGCTATTCAGCCCTAACGCCGTGCTTTATGGATAGAATCTGCACACGGAGCTCAGGAATGAACAAATCTCGGTCGGTCCGTCCAGCCAAGTCCGCTCAGCCACTGCGCTGCCAATGCCCATGACGCGGACACGGGCTCTATCCTGACAGGAGCAAGGAGACAGCGAGCCATGGATTGTGAGTGGTTAGGCTTTGAGCTGGTCGTGATTAAACGTCATTCTGCACTAACTAACCTCCGGGGATAGTCTCTAGGGGCCGGAGTATGAGAATGAGAATGAGAATGAGAATGAGAATGAGAATGAGAATGAGAATGAGAATGAGCATATAAAATCAGTTTATTTGTCATGGAATGAAAAGTTACGTATACAGCTGTCGATAAATTCCCCAAACCAGCCCGCTGAGACGAGTCTTCACCGTCGTTATCAAACCATGCTCGAACACCAAACCCCTGGAGATAGCTGTCTGGGCCGCGCTCGCTCTAACTAGTCATGGATAGTTACCCTTAGTTATGCGCCACAGCCTGACTTGCATGGACGGATAACGTGGGGAGGTTGAGCAAGCCCAGGCCCTAGGGGGGTTGAGCGAGGAATAAGTTATCTATCTAATTGGCTATTGTGAAGAAAACGCTTTTTCACAACATTATCGCAGTACATACATACCCATGCACTACTATATAGTTAACCATCGTCAAAAAAAAAAAAAAAAGAGGGAAAAAGGACGGTGCCCTCGTAAGGGAGTCAAGATATATCAAAAGGAAAAAGCTAACGTAAGAAAAGAAAACGAGCAGCCAAATACTGAGTAGGGGAAGATACTAAAAAATCACTAGTGAGAAAGGGCAGATAAACTCAGGGCCAGCATGAGACAACGAGAGAACGAAAATTGGAGAAAATCGAGCAGAAACAAGATATGGAAAGGTTAAGCCATTAGAAGATCAAAGATCGTGTCTTCTGATGACGAGAACCATGCTTTCCAGCCTCAGGTTGCGAAAGGTTATGCTGGTGTTTGGGTTTAGGTGCAGGCGCAGGCGCAGGTGCTGGTGCAGATGGCTTGGCTAATGGAGGACCAAATTGATCCTTCGTAGGGATCGGCGGAGGATGTCCCGTACCACGGCCAGCTGCCTCAATCTTCGCGGCAATGCTACGTTCCCGCTTCAGAACAAGCTCCGTCCACACCTTGGGCTGTCCACTAGCACCGGCTGCCTGTCCCTTTCCAACAGTCTCGGCAAGGACTTTCATCCAGCCTTCCTTTTCCTGCGCACTATCGGCGTAGAAATCAATTATTTCGCCGTTACCAAATCGGATGCGGAAACCTTCTTCCACAAACATGTAGCCCTCCTCTTCCTCCGCGAAGGCTGATTTACGTCGGCGACCGCCTTTCCCGGACGTTTCTTTCTGGGTCAATGTTGATTTATCATCGATCAGTTTGGATGCTTTTGCCAAATTGATGGTAGCCCGAGGTTGGCGGGTAGTTTCGTGGTAAGCGGTAAGCTTTGATCCCTGAAGTTTAAAGTAACGTCGACGCCAGTACTAGGAACAATCAAATATTAGCCTAATCTCCCCAAAGTGAAACGAAACGAGATGAAATAATAAAACATACAGGGCAGTCTCCACCCTGTTGAGACAAAAATCCCTCCCATGATCTTGCAGCTGCATTATCGGCTTCCCTCATCTCCCTAATGCAGGCGTTCATACTCTTTGGCATATCCTCATCCGTGGCCCCTTTAGGCTTAGGGACATAGAGAAGCTGAAGTTCCAGGTTGCCAATCTGGTAGGGGGGCCGTTGCTGCATCCCGGACCCTGAAGAATAGGCCATGGATCTCTTGTTCTTTGAATTATTAACTGGATCAGTCGCCCACTCATTAAAACAAGTTACATCGACAGTCATGGGTCTTCCAAATGCCGCTTTCTCATAATCAGTTAGAGAAACGTAAGCGCGAGCAAAGCTACCATCGCTGGCAACTAAATTCCGAAGTGCGTCCCATGGGTTCTTTTTCTCAGCCAAAGCCTTTTCTTCAGCTTTCTGCTGTTTGAGCTGCTGTGCTTCCAATTGCTGCTTTAGCTCCAACTCCTTTCTCTTCTTCGGGGATGCAAACACGCGACTGAAAGTTGAACTCTTGTGCGTTTTTGCCGGTTTTCCAGGCGACGAGACGACAGATTGGTTGGGTTTAACTTTAGGCTCTTCCATTTTCATTTGAAGGGTTAACTGGAATTCAAGCTCGTTCAGAACAACCAATTCAAATTCTTGGCCAATAGGGGCGGATTTTCCAAGCTCTAGCCACGACGTTGTCACGCAGTGGAGGCCATTATCAAGGGTTAGAGCAAAGTTGAACCGTTCACCTATATCAAAAATTAGCCAATCATCTCGATAAAGGGCGATTAGACGATTATAATCCGTACCTCGTGCTAGGGGCAAATCCAAATCCTTCACTCCAACGACCTTGACAAAGAGTCGTCCCCTTTCGTCACCCTCCTCCATCTCCTCTCCGGTGTTAGTTTCCGATTCATCTACACCACCAAATTCTTGTTTTGCATTGCTTTCCTGTCCTGGCAATGGAGGGACAGATCCGGGAACGGGCTTTTTCTTCGGCATACCGCCTGCTAGCTTGATGCTTTGGCGCCTAGTTTTACCATTCCACGGCTCAGTTGTCCAAGTCTGCTGACTGGGTTTTCGTGGGGAGTTTCCTGCAGATTTGGTTCCTCTTGGGTCGCCATCCACAGGAGAGTTTGGGTCGGTCGTCTCATCCTGGCGGCTGCTTGCGACGATAACTTTGGTATTGTGCCTCATGAGGTAGCCTCTCTGTCGGGTAGTAATATTATTAGCAATACTGTTACGAACTACGGGAATTTCCTTCCTTTCAGATGGCATCAAATTAAGCAAACATGATTGTTGCATGTTGACATTGGTTGTGTCCATAAAGGTGGCGGTGTAACGGGTCTGCTGGGAAAGGAAATTGTCAAACGCAACCTTTTGGGCCTCAATAACGCGGTCAAATTCCAGGTCAAGTCCGAATCCTAAACCTTCGTCGTTTGCGCTCACGGGAATATCGAGCTTCACAAGAGAGCTTTGCCGCTTGTCATTATTGATTGGTACTGTCGCATTCAGCTGGGGTAGATCGGATAGGAACGAAGTGGATTGATCGGCATGCTCTCCATGATTGGGCAGGAATCCGGTTGACGGTTCTTCTGATATTGACGGCACAGGCGGTTCCTGTCCACTTACCTTACGGCGAGTTGCCGCCATCTCATGGACGTCTGCAGGACTCAGAGACGGTTTCGTTTTTAAGCTTCCATTGGACGATTTTATGGTCGCAAGAGGGTCTGGAATAGCGAGGAACTCGTCAGTAGGGGACATGTCGTCGTCAACAGAACGACGAATGACCGATTCGGGTGTCGCAGGCCCGTCATGTTCGCTACCATACACGCTTTTTGACGCCTGGCTGCCATGGTCATCTGGAGTTTCCGGGCGGTGGAGAGAATCCCGAATCGACTTCATATCTAGGGCGGGGGCAAGTTTAGAGGCTTCATCAAGCGTTGAAGAGTGGTCAACGTACGAACTCAAGTCGAGTTCAGAGTTATATTCGCCAGTAATACCGGAACACTCAGAGCGACCTGGGCTCAAATCAGGCAGGTGGTATTGGTGTGGCGCATTTTCCGGTACTGGCGTGCTCTGGTCATCTGTCGAATCGCCAGAGGTATTGAAGGTTTGCTGGTCAGGATCGTTGACAGAGTCTGTGTATCCATTTTCCTTGTTACTTTGCGTTCCATTACCCTCGTCATCGTGTTGAACTTCATGGTCGTCGTGTGCAGTCTGAGAATAATACTCAGAAATATCGTAAATATCGTCATCCTCAGTTGGCTCTTCCTTGATCAAGACTTCTTCCTCGTCTGTTTCCAGGGAGGGGATGGGAATGTCGGGGTCTAAAGGAGTGTGAAATCGCGGACTGGAGCTCCGGAGCGGCGAGGAAAAGTCTTCATTTTCATCGTCATTCTGCTTTCTGATGTTTCGTAAAATGGATTCTCTTGAAATATGAGGCGGAGAGACGTGCGGATTGAACGGCGAACTGTCCTGCCTAGGACTTGAAGTGTCGCTGAAGGATTGAGTACCTTCAGTCTCACGGTCAAAGTTTTTATCTTTTATCGCAGCACGTCTCATTCTACGCTCACGCTGCTTTTCAGCCTCCGGAGACCGTTCATGGTCCTGGACCATCATCAAACGAAGCCTGTCTTCCAGTGACATTGACCCATGGCCCATTCCATTTATTTCGGCCTTCGAGCAAGATGCCGGGCTCAATGGGGAAGGCAACTTGCGGGACCCACTACTAGCAAGTTCCATTGTCATGGAGAGCCTATTCGTCCGATCTGGAGTTACTTGAGACTGAGAGCTAGAAGGGGGCAACGGCGGGAGAGGACGATGGTCACTGTTAGAGTCGAAGGACTCCACTTGGGATTCGAAGTGCTGCGATTCTTGCGCAGAGGACGGTCTCACATCGGGGCCGGGGCTGCCGAAATCTTCACTGAAAGGGTCATCTTCCCCCTGGAACTCCTCGCTAGCTCTATCGGGACTCATAAAACGCCAGTCCTCTGGTAGAACTACTGGAGTCTTCTCTGTATCTTCCAATGACGCGTCAAAGCTATCTTCAGCCCCCATGTAAGAACCGCGATCAAAACTCTCCTCTTCGTCCATATCAGCGGAATCGTAGCTCCCTTCTCGTGAGCTCGAGGCAGTCGATGATGGAACCGGGGTGGTCATTTCATACTCATTGATTTGAGGGGGTGCTGCATCAAAAGTTACGCTTTTAGTCTGCCGATGCATATAGGGACGCCTTGGTGTTGTATCCGGAGCCGCATCTTCGTTATCTGACCAGATCTCGCTCTCGGGATCAAAAGACGAACGACTATTCCCAAATCTACTACCTTTCGTCAAAGATGATTTTGTGGGAGACGATTGAGGCCTGCTTGGGGAAGTATGAGAGTGCGTCGGGGAGGAGTTTTCCGGCTTTGGGGCAACTGGGGTGGTATTTGTGGAGTCGATTTTCCCGGGGTACGGATTTTGTTTAGTTGGAGAAATAGATTGAGATGGCAGCTGTCGTCGAGCATCCACACTACCTGTTTCTTTAGGGTTATTCTTGAAATGAGAACTTAATGGTCTACCAGTAGCCAAGGGCCGTTCCAAAACCTGGACGTGGGCAGGGTCATATTCCTGTTTCTTCTCTCGAGCAACAATGCTGCTATTTTTCACGCGGGATGCTCGTTTTAAGTTTTCAATGGAAGATCTTTTTGACGGTGTGGTCACAAGAGGGTCGTATGGGCTTCTGTTTTCAGAACCTGGCCTGGCTGGAGACCCGCTATCCCTGCCTTTCCAAAACAATCTTGGAGACTGGGGGGAATTGAAGGAGTCGAATGGAGATGAATCGCCATTACCGACTGTGGTCTAGTCATAACAGTTAGCCAGGAATTATGTTTGACGGGGAATTTTCTACACACCTTGGTGCGCTGGTTCCAGCTTGGGGAGTTTCTACGTTGGGCCACTGGACTCAACTCCGAGAGAGGCCGCTGTCCACTTGCCATCTTGAGAACGAAAACGGACTGACACGCGTCCTTCTCAACCACTTTCCGTGTCTATCAATTGATTAGCAGGCTGTTTTGAATCATTATACCCAGTAGAGCTAGATCAAAACAAACAAAACATTGCCTAGTTGAGGCAACAATTCCAACAGAATCATACCTGCGACGAATGGGTATAGCCACGCAACAAGGGTATTCCTTGCGGCGTGCTAAGGGTGTCGAAAGAGTATTGACAACTAAATAACTGTATTGTTTGCGAAAAGCAACAATGGCGCGGAAAGGGTGGGGAGAAAGGCGGGTTGATAATAGTAATATGGTTCCTTTCACCGGTTTCCCGGGAGTTAACTATAACAACAGCCAACAGGCGGGAGGGATATATAAAAAAAAAGCAGAAACAACAGATAGAAACAAAGACAACAAAGAGTGACGTGAAGAGAAACGGACGAGGGCAAGCACGCAAGCACAGAGCCAGGACAAAGAGAGTATGGAAGATGATGACCAGGACAGACAGGAGCGGCGTCGATGTAAGTTATATGAGATACGATGTTGTGTGTGGGGGAGATGATGAGTGAGCCTCATCGATTCGGGGCCGGTTTGCCTTGTTTGTGCCGTCCCGATGTTGATGTTCCCGCGCCCGCCGTTTCCCCAGTAACCCGTCCCGATCTGGCCTAGCGTGCAGTTCCAAGCTTCCAGGGTTTCCATCTTTAAATTTTCATCCAACTTAGCTTGATGCTTGCGGCCCGACGACCACCTCCCCTGGGCCATATACACACATAGTCTCGCAACAGCTGCCACGGTCGTTTATTCCATGTCATTCGTATCACCCGTATGTCCGCGTTGTGATATGAGAGCTGTCTTTTGGGGCCGGCAGTCTGCTGTGTCTCCACCATGGCAGACCGTCCGCTTCGCTTCTTCCGCCAGGCAGGCCCGGCGCAAACCAGCTCGTATGGCTCTATCGCCAAATGTTGCAAGATCCGCTGATCGATCCCACGACTCCAAAAGGAGGGTTCCTCCGACGTTCAAGAATAACCCCTTTGGAGGCATGAACCAAACCCGAGCCCGCCTACCCGATCACCCAGTGGCCAGGTCTGACGCGCAGCTGAAAAGATCCTCGTCAGATAGGAATAGTAGGGAAAAGGATGATGCAGACAAGAAAAAAGAGGGTTCGCTATTTAGAGCTCTGAAAATGCAGATCGCTCTATCACCAATACCCTACTCGCGTCGGAATAGAATTAAGGAGAAAATCGCCTCGATTACCAGTTTTGATCAGTTCGATCTTCTCCCTGAAGTACGAGATGCAGTGTACGCAAATGCATTCCCCACGCTTACCGAAATATCTCCAACTCCTATTCAACGTGTAGCCATTCCAGCACTGCTCAAACCACCTGTCTACGAGTCGGAGAAGAGCAAGAAGCGGAAAAAGCTTGAGCACGAAAAAGAAGAAGAGGACCTGTTCGATTTCGACCAATTTCTGCTGGCCGCTGAAACTGGGACTGGTAAAACTCTAGCATATCTCCTACCAGTTGTAAACTGGATCAAACGGGCAGAAACGGTGGAAAAAGAAACGGAAATGATGGAGAATGAGAAAAGGCAAGAGGAAGAAAAGGAAACAGAGAATGCAAATCTATTTGAAGTTGAGGCCCCAAGGGTGGCCACGCCGGAACATTCGAGCGTCGCACGGCCCAGAGCTGTCATTTTGGTGCCGACAGCAGAACTCGTAGATCAAGTCGGGAAACTCACAAAACAACTTTCACATACTGTCAAGTATCGCTCCGCGATGATTTCGGCTGCCTACACTCCCCGCAGAATTACAAACAACCTTTTCAATCCCGCTGGAATCGATATCCTTATTTCCACTCCTCACCTTCTCACCTCTATCGCCAAAACCAACCCATACATCCTCAGCCGCGTCACGCACCTCGTCATTGATGAAGCAGATTCACTCTTGGACAAATCTTTCTCACCCCTCACATACTCCATTCTCGAAAAAACTGCTCCGTCCTTGGAACGACTGATCCTTGCCTCCGCCACCATCCCTCGAAGTCTTGATTCCCTCATGGAAAAGAAATTCCCCGAAATGAAACGCCTTGTAACTCCAAACCTCCACGCCATCCCGCGCAGAGTCCAACTGGGCGTCATAGACGTGGACAAGGACCCATATCGCGGGAACAAGAAGCTCGCCTGTGCCGACATAATATGGTCCTTAGGCAAAGCAGGCGTAACCCAGGATGACGTCCCCGACGACGGCTACCCAGCCTCCCTCTTCCCCGAACCAAAACATATCATTGTCTTCGTCAACGAGCGCGAAACGACAGAGGAGGTAACCGCCTTCCTTAACGAGAAGGGCATCCACGCCGTCGCGCTTTCACGAGATACATCGGACCAGCGCAAGGATGAGATCCTCGCGGAATTCACTCTTGTCAAACCACCCCCTACTCCCAAGGAAGTCAAAGATGCGCATCGGAACAAGAAGAATTGGTTCTCAGACTCCGTCCCATTCGTCAGGGACGAGAACGCACACCTGGGCCCACAGAGGAATCTCCGCGATACCAAGGTGCTTGTCACGACGGACCTTGGCTCGCGCGGTATTGACACGGTCGCGGTACGCAATGTTGTTTTGTACGATGTTCCGCATACGACTATTGATTTCATCCATCGGCTGGGTCGTACGGGCCGCATGGGGAGGAGAGGTCGTGGAGTTGTTTTGGTTGGCAAGAAGGATCGGAAGGATGTTGTGAGGGAGGTGAGGGAGGCGATGTTTAGGGGCCAGGCTTTGATCTAGGGAACTGTACATGTATAACCAAACAGTTGGTTTATTCCTCTCTTCTTCTCCCTATATTTCTGGGGTTTGGGTCCATAGAACAGTTTAATCGCTTTTTTCTTTTTTACTTCTTATGTACTGTATGATAGATAACGTCGGATACTATGGGGGTTTCTCTTTTGGAGTTTACGGAGGAATCTGGCTTAACAAAGGTGAAATTTTACATATATCACTATGCACAATAGATCTGATTGATCATTAAATCATCTTGTCACAAAATATACCTGAGAACCTTTCTTTTGTCATAATCCTGTTACACCAACTACCACCCTTCTTTTTGTCAGTGAATACAGTGGAATCTCTCCCCTCACTTGCCCCTGCGTTATCTACAATATATGGTCTGCCATTAAAAATCCACCCTCGATTAAACATGTAACTGCTATCTTTGCAATTCCCAAAATGATCACACTGTGCCCATGTGAGCCTCATCTCGCATGGTGATCTGTATGGATGGATACTCCGGGGGCGTACAGATTAAGGGGCAGCGAAACCAGGGTCAATAGCAACAGCTAAGTTAGCCTAATTGATCACACTCCAATTATTCAAAAAGAATAATAGACACTGACATATATTTTCTTCCACAAAAAAAAATTTTTTTTTTATTGTTTGAGTTATACAGAATCAAACAAACATGTAACTAATCAAATAACTGTAGGACACTGGGGCAAAAGAGCTCGGTCACCACCTAGCTAAACTGATAATTATAAGGGTCAAACCATTCTACTTAATGTCAACCGTAACTAACCAAGTTGATAAATTATCAGAAATATGTAACTAATCACACACAACAAAGCACTTATTTTCAGACTTATTTTACATGAGAGCAAAGCAATCATTGTGAGGCTCAGATTGAGTGAAGATAACTAGTTCTATAAAACTATGAAATAGAATATGATAGATATATATATTTATTTACACATCAATTGAATTCAAATGTTAAACAATCGATCTACTGTATCAAAATGAAAAATTAGCAGTGAACACAGAATAATTGCTGTTTTTCAAAGGAAACAGTTAACATTGTTCAACAATGAGAATATAAAAATGCTCAGAATATATATAGAGAAAAGAGAGGGCAGCAAGCCTTCTCTAATCCATCTAAAGATGATCTTGTGAACAATTTCAAACAGTCATTTGACAAGACCTTTTAATACTTTATCTATAATATAACATAAATAGGTGCTTTAATATATTTAGAGAAAGACTTATGCCATTCTTCTAGAAAATAAGTGCAGATCTTTTGATATTTGTGTATTGATATCGGGCAACCTTTAGGCTCAGGGGCAAACAAATATACGTAAACATTAGAATGAGCCACTAATTACCTAGTTTGACAACACAATGAGTAAATAGCATTGTTAAATCATTTATCAGGTGTGAAACTGAGACCATTGGGTCGTCATTGCTGGACACAAGAAAAATAGGTAAATAGATTGAGAAGCCCTACTGGCCGCCAGAGAGCTTGCGCTGCACAAAGGAAAAATCAGAATGTTTGTTTCTCTGTCTATTAGAGAAACATCTAGGAAAGGTTGGGCATCTATAAATGTGAATGAATATTGTGCCTCTGGAATCTATAGCAAACAATAGAAAGGGCTTTAGATATAAAAGTGAGCCATGGGCAGGCAGGGAGAAAGGGTAAAACGAAGAAGTGACCGAGGGCCGGAAAAATTGATATATCTTCACGAGGACGAGAGACGAAAGAAAGAAAAAGAACGAAAGGAAGGCGGAAAATGAGCTCGGTCATCTATCGTACATCAACCAGTTAACTCAAATTCCCATATCCTGCCAACTCACCCGTATCAACATACAAGAGCCGGGGAAAAAAAAATATCAATCCATCCTACCGAAATAGCCTCAACCAAGACCGCCAATCAGATATTCACCCCCCTTCCAAACCCCCAAACCCTCAGACAAGACCGAGAACCAAACCCACCTCGAAAACAAAACTAATATAATGAGCTACCTCCGCCTCTTCTACCAGCTCGCAACCCAGCCCCGTCCCGGCGGCGACCATCGCCCAAGGATTGACGGCAGCACCGTACGCAAACCCAAGATCCGGGAACTACCGCAGCGAGATGTGTTGGGGATAAGCAAGGGAGCGGGTGGGTTGAAACTTGTTGAGTTAAGCCCGGAGGAGGGAGTGGCAGGTCGCCGGACTCAGCGTGATCGTGCTATCACGGGAGGTGGTGGTGGTGGTGCTGGGAGGGATGGCAGGGTAAAGGTGGGTGGTGCTAATACCACCAATGCGGCTAATATTCAAGGGAATAGGGGCAGGAGTGCAACGGAGGG
Source organism: Blastomyces emzantsi (assembly GCA_003206725.1). Classification (NCBI taxonomy): domain Eukaryota; kingdom Fungi; phylum Ascomycota; class Eurotiomycetes; order Onygenales; family Ajellomycetaceae; genus Blastomyces; species Blastomyces emzantsi. Next base: position 18,603 of record QGQJ01000020.1, read on the forward strand.
GCATGTTCTGATAGTGGGTTGCGAGTGTATAAGGTGTAGAGAGGTGACGGAAGCTTGGGCTACTGGTGGTGAAGAAGCAGCAGCAGGAAGAGAAGCTGGCAATGGTGCCGAAAGAAGAGTACGCTTTATTTTGTGATGATGGGCTTTTAGCTTAGAAGCAGGAACAAAATGGGGTCGGGGAACATATGAAACTTAATATGGCCTTAATATGGCAACCTTCTTAACAGACAAATTGCCCGAGCAAATGAAAAATAAATTTCCAGAGAAAAACAAAGCGAAAACTGTGCAGTTTTGGGATTTGAAATAAGCATAACTATACAGATTAACAAAACAATGTAATTTCTGCACGTGGCTCGTATATCACCGATGATATATACAGCTTGTAGCTGTAGCTGTTGCCAGTAGGTCACCAGAAAATTCAGAAAAGGGGTATCAAATTTCCAAAAGCGTAAAAAGAACTCCGTGATATCTCCCTGAACAAACATCGTATTCCATCGAAGCGAGAAAAGAACAAGAAAAGAAAAATGGCGATATGATGAAAGATAGGGGGATAAAGAATAATGGGGGAAAAGAAGAGAAAGGCGGTATTTCAGTGCAATAAGAGATCTAACAAGGTGAAACCATACAGAGAAATTCCATGACAAGATGCATTCGCCAAAGCTTACACTCCCAGATACTTATAATACACATTAGCTTCACAGACATATCAAACCAGGGATAAAACCACAAGAACAAGAAAACAAAATGAAAAGTGAAAAGAAAGCTAACCGTCACATCGTCATCCTCAACTCCCTAACCGCCCTCCTCCCCGCCCTCGTCATCCTCCTCTCATCCCCAAAATCACTCCCCCCATCCGTATCCGTCCTGACATCCGGACTCTCCGGCGTCGGACTCCCAACAGTGCCGCCAAGCCCCCCAGCACCAAACCCAAAACTAACGCCTCGATCTCTCCTCTGAATCCGATGCTCCTCATCCGACGTTAAAAACCGATGCACAGTCCTATGATCCATCACCCGTTCCTCCAAATCCCCTCTCCCCTCTCGATCCGTCTTCGGCCACCGATACCCATACAGTTTCGAATGGCGCTCGCAGCGCGGACACTCCTTGCGTGTGAAGTACGAGTCGCCCTGCACGAACCAGGCGTTGCAGGTGGAGCAGTCGACCCAGCGGTCGTAGCGTTGGCCGAGGAGTTTGGGGGTTTTTGTGTAATCGCCGGGGATGCGGAGGAAGGGCGGGGAGAGGTCTTCGTGCTCGATTGTTTGGAGAATTTTTGTGCGGCGGGTTTTTCGTCTTCTGGAGGACGAGCTGGGGGAGGAGAGCTGTTGGTCGCTGTCTAGTGCCGGGTCCGATTCTAATCGCCCCCGCCGTTTTCGTGATTCCCGATTACGTTCTTGTTCTCGATTTTGGCCCCGTTTGACAACGAGCATGTCTGCGTCGTTTAGTTCCCAGGAATTCGACAGGTCGGATAATTCGCCGTCATCGTTTGTGTCTTCAAAGACAAGTTCGGGGACTCGTGCGGTCTGAGCGGCGGGGTGATCGCATGTTGGGCGAGGATTCTGATTGTCCATATTATCAATGCTCTGGGCGACTAACGATTCGTGCCCCTCTGGTGATTCTTTTTTTATCTGTATTGATGTCGCGTCTGATATTGAGGTTGCCTCGGTGGATGTAGATGCGGCGGTGGCTGTGGAACTATGTGTTTCATCTAGGCCAGAGGAGCAAGACGATTGGTCATTTGTAGAAGAAGCAGCTTTGTATGAATTACACATAGCGGGATTATCAGCTTCGTGACGAGATCCTAGGCCATTTGCCTGAGTAGAACGATCAACAGTAATGGGGTCCTTGAAGCTGTTTGCATATTCGGAAAGAGATTGATCTAGAGTTGAAAGGAAAGAAGGTTCGCTGGCCTCTGGACTGCTGGGTATAAACATCTCAAGCCTCAAATTCGAACCCTTTCGCTCCACCTTCCGCCTTCTAGACGGCGTAGAACTCTCCGTGGAGAGAAACTGGGAATCTGAACCGCGTTTCCTTTTGTGGTTATTATTTTTATTGGACCCCGGCGAGGGCGGCGACGAAAAATCAGATCGATCGCGCTCCTCACATGCATCCGCCGGCGTGGAGACACCACTATTCGTCCCGGAATCAATCACAACACCATTTGGAGACCACCCATTCCGCAGTGCCACCTCACACGTATGACAGAGACATTCGCAGTTATCCTCACCAAAATAATTATCCCCATACGAGACGGTAATCTCCTCACCAACCACAATATCCCTAGTCGCGACCACCTCCATACTTTCCGGCCCCCTCATCACCAGCCTCCCATTCGCGTTACAATCATGATTCGCAAAACGCGCCGGCCCCAGAAAGATAGACGGCGTCTTCTTCCGGCTCGACATAACGATGCTGAAATCCTTCCTTGTTAGATCGAGATCCATCTCCTCCTCGCGCGTCATGGGTACAAGCGTGCCACTGAGCCCGCGTATCGTTGTTCCCGAGGCGATGAACTTTCGCGCAGAAACGGCTGCCTCGTGGGTGGTTATGGTGTAGCGATTGGTGGTCATGACCTCAAAGGGGCAATCGGGAAGGTAGATGACGATGTACTTGCGCAGGTGTCGACGAAACCATTCCTTCTCTCGATCGGATTTCAAGCGGTTGACGAATTTCTTCAACCCCGGGAGAGCTAGGAGTGTTTCCTCAGCCTTTGGCGCGTCTTTCCCGACGATGACATCGTGGAGAAGGATGGAAGTAACCTGCTCTTCGAGTATACCTCTGCAGGGGATATACTTGGTTCGGTTTTTGCGGATCTTGGTCCAGAAGTAGGCCTTTTACATCGGATTTCAAAATTTCATTGAAGCGTCCAAGTTAGTTTTGCTGAAATGCGCTAAAGCATATGTGATAAAAGGATGGAACTTTTTTGTTCTTGAAAATTTTCTTTGAGGGATGCTAACCCGATCAACCAGCGCGTCTGTGATCACATCATCATAGCTGGCAAGTTGAAAAAGCGTCAACTTCTCTTTGCGGTCAGGAGGCGGTATGCTAGGCGCCATCGGAAGCGCGGGAATATATACTCCGCGACGCGGTCAATGGGGGTTTTCAAGGTGTAGTATAGCATAAATTGGACGTAGGAAGCAAGATACAGATAAAAATACACGGGATGGATATCTGGGAAACGACAGGCCGGGGAAGCGATAGAATGGGAACAGGGGAAGTATTGTTTAGACATGGGGCAGCCAAAAATAAAATAGTTTAAGGATGCCAATTTATAGTTCAGATGATGTCGCATGCAACCACAGAGCCGCGATCATTGTGGGCAACGGCGGCAGCAAGCAAGCAAGCAACGGCAACACGCGATGCGCCTCAAGACTTCCTGGTTTGCGTTGCCCGGGAATATTCTGAGCAGAAACTCCCAGGCTCCAAGGCTGAAAAACGACCGGCGCGCCTTGTTGAAGTCGTATTTTCGTCTGGATTGTTACTCAATGCGGCGATCGGCTGAAGCGAAAGGGGAACTCGGCTGCTGATTGGCTGGGCTATTTTTATGGGGGAAACCGGAATATTGTTCATCCGAAGTCCGGCAGATCCGATGCTTACTAAGCACCAGAGATCTTCTGGAAGCGGAAATAATGAGGACCGAGGACAGGAAGAGAAGAAAGAGACGAAGAGACGCCTAGAGCAATAGAGCAGAACTTGCAGGCGGGACAGACCAAGTCATGCAACCAAGATGATCCAACTAAAGGTATGACTGTTTTCCATATAATTGGGGTGGAGTGAGAGAGTGACCATCCGCTGACACTTCTTAAAACCAGACGATGCTTCATTGCATCGACAACTCCGGCGCAGCCATGGTCGAATGTGCCAGCGTCCTGAAAATGAAACGAGCAGCCTCAATCGGTGAGTTTGCGCCAGATCCTCTATCCTCCATCCCTCTATCCCTCTATCGCTATCCCTATCCGATATACCTCCGCTCCTCTCCATCCAACAATGCGCATTTCAAAAAAAATAAAATAAAATAAAAGCTGATAAAAGGCGTCTCCCAAATAATTACAGGCGACCGCATCATCGTCGTCGTGAAGAAACAGCGGAATTTCGGCCCGGAGATGGGCGGTGTCAGCAGCGGCATTGCCAACAAAGTTAGACGAGGAGACGTCCGCCATGCCGTCGTGGTCAGGGCGAGAAAAGTACAGAGGCCCGATGGCAGCTTTGTCAAGTTCGACGATAACGCGTGCGTGCTTATTAATAAGTCTGGGGATCCGATTGGGACGAGATTGAATGGTCAGTGGGAGGGTGTTTTTTTTTTTCTTCTTCTCCGTTGTTTATTCGATGCAGATATACTGACTCACATTAATAGGTGTTGTTGGAAAGGAATTACAGAAGAAAGGCTGGTCGAAGATATTGTCGTTGGCACCCATGCATTTGTAAAATTATTGTATAGAATATATATTGTATTTTTTTTATTTCCCCTTCAGCCTGCATCAGAACCTCATTAGGATGTATAACCTAGCTAAAGTGTGTCGCAATACCGGAAAATGAATGACGAATAAAAATAAAAATTCAAAACTATAGAAATAGGAACACTCTTTAACGCCTTAATATATCCAGCTCGTCCAAACTCATAAACTCCGCCCAATGGGTATAAATTCAGACAGAAGAAAAGGAAAGGAAAGGAAATGACAGAGAAAGAAAATCAAAAACTCTCTCCCATATCAAGTAAACACATTTCCACAAGTGCAGCACACGTAATAGAGTTTCTATCCCGAAGAACCAAGGTTAGCCACTTGTGAAGGGGAAAAGGAGGGGGGGCAAGGAGTATAAGATAAGTATATCCATACCATTCCCGTCTCTGCTGACCGCTGCTGAGATTGAAAGAACACCGCTTCGTTTTCGCCGCAGCTAGGGCAAAGTTTGTTTGACCGAGGCAGCTGTGGTTTGCGCCAAACCGGGAAAGGATTTTCTCATTAGCCAAAGTCTGGATGGAGAAAAAAAGCTTTTGCAGCTGCGAACGCTGGAAATTGCTATAAAACAGAAAAAGAAACGGAAAAGAAACGGAAAAGAAACGGAAAAGAAAAGTGGCAAGAAAAATCTTGGGCGGGGAATGGAGAAGCGCATGGCGCCATTATATAGCGCACACCATCCACGCTCCTCAGCCGAAAAGGTGCAAAGAGAGGCAGAAGAAAGACGCTACTGGTATTGGATTTCTTCCCCACAGAGGGTACACAGGGGAAGACCAACCGTAGGATCAGATCCCACATCTTGAGTCACACCGGCCGTGTCACCAACTTGGTTATTGAGTTTGTTCTGGTAGACGCAAGGGGAGGAGGCGGGCTCGCCAACGTGGCAGGTTCGGCAGGTGAACATGAGCGTATGGGTATTGCGGTCTTCTTTTGGGTAAAGCAAATTGGAACTGTAGAAGGAAGGTCAAGGAGTTAGCGTTGCAGTTTTTGATTGTGATTTTCTGTGTTCATTCTGCTGAAGGAAGTTAAAGGGAAACTCACCATTCGCGGCAGAAACGGAAATGGATCTGGCTGGAGCTTTGAGACTGGTCGCCACTGGAGGACATGGGAGAGGCGGACATGTTGGATGAGAGAGTGCGATCTTTTTCTCGAAACGAACGACGCGGGGGAGTACGATGGTGAGAGTAGTGTGCCGGATAGCGCGATATAAAGGCGAGGAGAAGGATGAGAGTGTTTGTATCCTTTACTGGGCGACGGGCGTTCGGAAGGGAATGGTATATGGATGGATAGATGGATGGATAGATAGATGAGGCTGAGGTGAGGAAGTTGAAGATCGAGGCAGAAGAATGACAGACGGGGCAACCAGGCCTAACCGGTTTGGGACAAGCGCCAAGCCGCCCGCCTTGAAGCTTTCCAAGGTTCTTACTAACTAACCCGACGTCAATAACTAATGCCTGTTGGTTGGTTAATCCCCGCAGTTGTTCATCTCGCCTCTTGCTACCTCTGGTGATATCGATATCATTTCACTGTGCTCTACTCCGTACAATTCCAATATCTCTAGCTTTTCTCTTATCTACATATCCGGAGATATCCTCCTATCACTTTCGCAAACTATAACGCATATATCATGGTAAGTTGCGTCTCCCGAGGGCCATCACACGAGCTACCCCACCCCTCATTCCCACCTCCAACCTTCCCCCAGCACACCACCTATCCAGCAAAACTCCCTCTCATTTTCCAATTGAGCTACCATCCCTGACAAAAGCAATGCACAATGCTCACCTCACTCCAGGATGAATCAGGTCTCCCACCCGGCTGGGAAGTCCGCCACTCAAACTCCAAAAACCTCCCTTACTATTTCAACCCCGCAACCAAGGAATCCAGATGGGAACCCCCCGCCGACACCGACACCGAGAAGCTCAAAGTATACATGGCACAGCACCACAGCGGGCCCGCTGACCGTTACACATTAGGCGGCGCCGGCGGCGGCTCTGTTGAGGGCAAGATCCGCGCCAGCCATCTTCTCATCAAACACCGTGGCAGTCGACGGCCCAGCAGCTGGCGGGAGTCCGAGATCACGCGCTCTAAGGAGGAGGCGTTGGAAATCTTGCGCGGGCATGAGGAGCGTATCAGAGCTGGGGAGACCACGTTGGGGGATATTGCCATGTCAGAGTCGGATTGTAGTAGTGCGAGGAAGAAGGGGGATTTGTGAGTCTTGTTGATTCACTTGATTCTGTTGGCTTTTTCTACCTTTTGTTTTGGGGGTTTCTTTTCTTTGGATTTTGTTTTTTTTTTGTTTTTTTTTTTTTTTTTTTTTTTGGATATCGTGATAACTGATGGATTTTCATTTACCAGGGGGTTCTTCGGCCGAGGTGAAATGCAAGCTGAATTCGAAGAAGCGGCTTTTGCCCTTAAGCCTGGACAGGTCAGCGGGATTGTCGAGACGGCTTCTGGGGTTCATCTCATTGAACGGTATGTTCTATATGTCATGTCTCCCCATTCTTTATTTCCTTGTGCATCCCAGCCCCATATATAGGAGCGAGCCAAGCAAGGGGCAGTTCATACACTAACCTAGCAATCTAGTGTTCAATGAATCAATATTGATGAGAAGAATGAAAGGAAAAAGGAATGCTATATACCAGACCATGATATTCTTTCATTTTGTGTAACTAGTATACCAGGTCGATTGTAAAAGGGTGAAATTGGATCCTGCTATACAACATCTATGTGCACTGCCATGATACCCATCCGCTTTATCAGGTTGAACATGTATGTTCGGCTTCTTGACCGCACACGCACACATTGCCCTGTTTTTCTTTTGTTAAGAAAAGAAAGCAAATCTGAATCTTCATTGTTTCTTTTTCTTTTTCATTACAAACCTCCTCTTCATCATTCCTCATCAGCGGATTTCCCTGCCTCTTTTCTTTGAAACTACGATTTCCACGTCGTATTCCACCCCTGTATCTAGGGGGCCAGTCCCGACAGTTATCTCATTTTTCTTTTTTCCTTCATTTTTCTCTTCTTTCTTTCTGATTTAACGCATAAAAAGAAACCTCGAGAAGGGATATACGCATCTTCCACATGACGATGATGTCTGAATACTCTCCTCAAGAAGTACGCGGGAGCTCGCAGATTTCCTCGTCTGAGTGGGATGAGTTGCCAGATCGACTAGAAGTAAGGCTTGAAATATCTATCCTTTATCCTGGTAATATTATCGTATACGAAAGGGAGGGCTACATCTGACATTTTACTCTTTGTGGCTCGTTCAAGAAGTTCACTTTCCCGAGTGTTGGATCCCCACGCTCGCCTCGTCACGATGAGTCCCATCTCGGGCCTGCTGGACATCGCAATGGGCCAACTGAAGGAGCGCAATTTGCTGCCCACAGTGTTATGAATCACCATGCCAACGGACCTATCTCTTTCGCTGCTGCGTCCATAGCCTCCACCGAAGTCAAACAGGAGACAACAGAAACCCGTTTGTTCGACGGAAATCCCTTTGGCTATACCTTTACCCTTTGCACCGGATTTAACAACAACAGCGCTCAAAACGTCCCGGCCGAACGGCGTGTTGATATCAGCCTGATAGATCCCCAGATCCTTGGAATCAGCACTGGCTCGCCCAAACCCCGTCGTGGAGGAGTTCTTCGATCAACCGAGCTGCCTACCATGTCATCAGCCACAACAACAATGCGAGACGAAACTCCTGGGACGGGTAGCTTCCAATGCACCTCAAGCAACGAAAACACTTGCAGTTCAAACGTCTTCTCCACCGACACGACGAGTGCGTATCCTACTCCGTCTTCAAACACTCCCAGCTGCTCCTCTTCCTCTTTCTCCCAGGATCCCGCTAGCCCTACCACCATGGAGGCTAGTAACCCCCTGCTCCCGGCTGCAGACCTATTCATCCCCCAGCCCCTCCACCAAATCCCGGATATAACCAAATTCCACGTCCCCGCGCAGACAGAGTGCTTCCTTTATTCCATCGAGATGCTCTCCGCCCAAGCCCGCGACTCCATGTTTCTTCTTCACCGCCAGCATGAGCTCGCGTTCACCTTCTACATCCAAACACAGAGCCTGGATCGGAACATGCGCCTGCACCGGTGGGGAGAGTATCTGAACAACATGCGCTTCCAGTGCGTCAACATCCGCGACAGCCTGATCGGGGCGCTCAAGAACATCTGCTGGGGCTTCGCAGAGTGGATGGGTGTCTACAAGGATGAGTTGCCATGCGCGGTTGTGCTGCGCGCTCGGGAGGCACTGAGACAGGCGAGTGAGTGGAAGGCGATGATTGATCAGTTTGTCTATCCGACTTGGCAGGAGATGGTGGCTAAGGAGGCCGCGATGGAGTAGCCGGCTACTATCTCTGGTTTTGCGATTGATGATCAGCTTTTTGGGGATTTGGTGGACGGTGATGGTGTAATGCCAAATCATTGAGAATAGTGGTATATTTTTCCCGTTCCCCATATTTTCTCCCTGTTTTTGTACTTTGTTTCTCATCGCACTTTCCACGCAGACGCTGATAGCTCTCTTGTGGATCATGATAGTTTTTCAGGGGCAGCCGCAACAGTGCCGTTTTTCTTTTTTTCTTTTTTTCTTTTTCTTTCTTTCTTTCTTTTTTCTTTTTCTTTTCAACGTCAATCAATTGTTTTGTTGAACCTCACAGGAAGATCCGAGTCTTCTTTTGAAGCGGAAGGGGAACGAAATTGCTGTCTTTGATATCGTCCATGCTGCCTGTTTACGTCTACACCCTTCGAGATACCACTGGGCAAAGAATGTGTAATACTTTATTTGAGGGACGGAACTGAAATGAGTCTTTTGGTTTGTTTTTGTTGTTGTAATACTGAGCTCGGTGTTGGCTCCTTCCAGGAGTAGTTCTGCGACTCCTTGTTTATTTTTTTCCATCGGGGTCTCATGTCCCTTTCTTCTCCATCAGCGTGTGTGTTTGGCATACCACTAATAGCGCTGGGTCTTGCCGCGATGATGCTTGCTATCAGGCTTCGAATGTGAAAGAAGCTAGCTAACTGCCTTTGGAATAACTGTGTCTCTAATATTCTCTTTCTATAAACATGATATCAGTGTTTGTCTTGGCCTGCTCTCGTACCATATGATATCCTCTATGCAAACCCCTTTCCCAAGCTTCATTGTCCAAAGCATTTCATACTTGGATGCCGCACCCTCCTTATTCTTCAATAGCTGGTTTTTTGCCAATAACATTCCTTGTGTTATTACATTTTTATGTGTGAAGGGGGTTACTGCTTTTCATTCACCAGCAGTTGAGCTCGGAAACATCTCGAAGCTCCTAACGTGAATGCCTCTGATCGAGAATCGGTATAACACAGCATACGTTTATTTTACCTCAACATTTTTCTAAACACAAAATGTAAAGAGATACTCTATTTTTACATCTTAAAGGTACCTATACCGCTCTTTCATACGCCCTCCAACGCAGTCAACCCCTCTTCACTTACCACTAACGTCTCTTGAAAAGTCCCAGAAACCCCTTAATCCAATACCTTTCACATCCAGACATGCAAAGTCCGGACACCATAAACCCTCTCGAACTGCGTGTCTTCATCAAAGAACGACTCAAACCCCCTACACACCTCTTCCCCATTGTCCCGCCTCAATTTGCCCGCGCCATTGAAGAAGTCCTCCAGCAAGCGGGCAGATGCTTCCTCGGATTCCGGTTCCTACAATACTTCCATCAGCACCGCTACCGCTACACCTGCTCAAGAGGAAACCTTATACACTATTACGAGCACATGAACACCATCAACCGCCTCTTCCAATGGGAAGCCCAGTATCCTGGACCCCACGACCCAAACTTATTCCCCACAGCAAAGTTACCCCGCCACGCGGTCCAGCTGCACCCGGATGAGAGTGAGTATGAGTTGCTCATCGGGACTTTTGAGTATATGAAGAATCAGTTTGTGATCGGGCCGTATCTAGCTTGGTGTAATGCGAAGAGGGTGCTGGATCATTTGCTTGCGAGTGCGTTTATCTTGCTGCCGCAGCCGGAGGAGTTAATGGTTCGGACTTGGTGGGAGGGGTTTGTCGTGCAGATACCGCCGTGGGAGGAGATGGTGGAGAATTTAAAGTTGCCGGAGTGGGAGGTTGTGATGAGGGAGGTGGAGAGGAAGATTGTGGAAGCTGTGGATCTGGAGGGGGAGTGGGAGCGGATATGTTGAAGATTTTTTTTGGTTCTTTCGTGGTGTAAGGCTTTGTGTTGTTTAGATGAAGCAGGGCGGTCGTTTTTGCCCCTTCGTTCTATTCTTCATCCTTGCAGCGAAGCTCTTGTTTATAAGTTTTAACTTCAGATAGACTGTGCGTTATACCTAACGGCTGGCATTTGGCCATGAATAGGGGGGTTTTGAACGGCGCATTTCGGGTAGGATATTCGTCGGGCAATATGAGATGTTCTAGGGGAGGAAGGGTTGGAGGAATGTCATCCATGGATTGAAAGTCTATTCTCTTCTTGTTTTAACGTGATAGAGAAAACAATACATCGATCGCGGGAAGGGGGCTGGTAGTAGACGCCTGCGCATTTGCATATTTCAGCTGTTTGATTGATTTCTGTCTAGCTATACTTCGGCTTGACACCATAGATAGGTGTGCTTGCCAATCACAATGGGGTGACCACTTATCCTTTCTTTGTCAATGTGTTTTCCTATCGGATTTCTATTTCGTATCAATTTCTAGCGTGTTAAGCTCGGGGCGATTTGGATGATCGCGGGGAGTGGTGATGGGGAGAGAAGTGCGTTGGAGCTTGGTTTTAAGGGGTTTTTTGGTCCGTAGAAATCGATCTGGCTGAGCAAATTTGATTGGTGCCCAACAGTGGGAAACTATTAAGGAGAGAGAACATAGCAGAGTGCTAATGGGGTCGTCGTATCTATCACCTTTGATAGTAGCTACCTAGCTACCTTTTCCCTCATTACTTTGATCTTCTTAACGGAGTTGCTGCTGCTCTACACCTGCATAGATATTCAGCGCATATTTCAATATCATTTCACACGCATAAGTACACGGTACATACACGCTCTCTCTCTCTCTCTCTCACTCACTCAAAACATTTCATAAACATAATCGCCATGCCCAATTACTTATCAAAACCGCCATTGTATTTTCCTGCCTTGACACAAAATGGAGGATGTGAGATGAAATGGCGAGGACGACGTGGTTACATACGCCTGATAGAACTCTATTCCCATGAGAGAAAAGGGCAGGCGGAAAAAGAAAAACGGAAAGAAAAGAAAAGGAGGCGGATGGGAACTTCTTTCAATCATTGACAGATGATATACTGATTCCAATAGTAAGGATAGAGATTCCTAAGGAGCAAGTGATGTAAAAAACAAAAGTTCCCAAACCTTGATAAAATGGGATATAAAAAATGGTCCTAGTCTGCATCGTTAATGCTCGTGGTAAGTCGCTCTAGCCTCGACGTGATTGCATCGATGACGGCAGATCTAATAATGAGTTCGGTGGGTTAGTTGATTGATGGAGAGAAGAAAAAATGGTGAAGACACGCTAGGGTTGCAAAGATAGTAATTTTAACTCACTCTCGTTCCACCATGTTCATGGCGTCTGCGATTTTGGCCCGTTGTAACCGTTGTGGGATCTTTGGTTGATGGCTGCTAGGGGTACCTGGCGTTGAAGGTACGTTGGATGTAGTCGTCTCTTCAGAAATGTGAGATACCTCTGTGAGGAGGCTTTTCGCGAGAGATTGGGCCTTTGTATTGTCCGATCAGTTTAATTTGTCCGTTCAATGAACCAAAGGAGCAGAAAAAAGGAATAAATTAGATAAACGATAAGATCTTACAGTTTGCATGCGACGAGCCAATTCGCTGGATTTTCCCGCCCCTTGTGCCTCATCCGTCTCGCCAAGGAAAACAGAGAGCCTGTCGATCTCAGTAACCCAGCCCTTTTCCTTCTCACTCATCGGCCGACCACCCGCTTTGGCCATCTTATTTCGGATATTATTGTACCGCTCCACTAGCTGTTTCTGTCGAGATTCTGCCGCTGCCATCCTTGAATTTAGGGGTCGCTCCTCGTTGCCATTACGTGTTTCCTCCGGGTCTTGCCCAATGCCATCGGATATGTTGTTGATCCGCTCTGCTATCTCTGCGAGTTGGCTTAATTGGTCTTGCATTTCGCCTTGTAACCGTTCGCAGCGGCGGAAAAGATCCGAGGCGGCTCGCTCGAGGGAACTGGTGTGGGCGCTTAGGATTCTGTGGGCCGCGGTAATGAGATCTAATGTTGATGGTGAGAGCCGGACGGGTTCCTTGAGAGTATGTCTGTGGCCGTGCGGAACTACGTCTTCGATAAAGGAGGCTAGCGGGGGCAGGGAATAGAATGCTGAGGGGGGTTGATACGCTGAACGACGGGGAGCGACAAGTGATGGCTGGTGGGCGACGTCGGCTTCGAAGGATGCAAGTTCGCTTGCTAATGATAACGGGTCATAGGATGGTGAATCGAGAATAACGGCGTGGACACGGGACGCGGAGTTCGTCAGTAATAGATAACCTATATCGTAGTCGTGAAGAACTAGGCAGCCTGGGAGATGCTCCGGCTGCGATTGATTTGTACTAGTAGCCACGGATTCGTGATCAGTAACTTGAACGATTTGTTCCCTAAGTGCCATCGATCCATCGCATAGAACCTGCACACGGAATCCTGAGCCGGCGGGGTCGGGTGACTGAAGCTCAGCTTCGAGTCTTTCGGCCCAAGATAACAGTGAGAAGAAAGTAACATTGTTCGCTGAGGTGAGGATGAAGTTGTATCGAGAGTGGGCATCCTCGGTGAATAGTGGCCAGGAGTTTGGAGTTTGATGTTTCTCCCTAACCGTCTCCAAAGATTCTAGCAGTAGCAGCTCAGATGGATAAGACACCGGAGTTGTAAAGGCCCCCTTATTTGTCTTCGGAAGCCATTGACCCTCAACGCCATCCAGCTCAAGACAAACGTGAACTCTACCGGTTGTGGTAGCAACGCATATTATAGTTGCTGATACACCCTCCCGAGGGCTCTCTTCGAGTGGATAGCCGTCTTCCCCTGACATCAAATCTTCGACATCGGCCTTGGCAGCGATAACCAAAATATCAGTAAGGTCCAATTCATCCATTTCCTCTCCAAGGTCAAATTGAAATGGACCCTGCAGTCTTGGTATGGCACTGGGATTCGCCGGGCGAGCACGAACTTCAACCATTGAAGAAAGCCCAGTGTCTTCAGGGAGGGGTAGAGGCTCTTGATTGTCAATTTCTGTAAGCCAGTCATACTGTTGCTGGATAGCCATCTGGTCGTCATCAAATTCAGAAGGATGATCGCCCTGGACACTGGCCAATTTATGGATAATTGACGTCGTCAAAGACGGTATCGTAACCGCGGGGACCTGCCACTTTGATGGTAGTAGTGGACACAATGCATAGATATTTCCCGGTCGCATTGCAACCCAGAGAGTCATTGGCGACCATGCATCTTCATCCTCGTAGCCATGACCTCCAAAGCAAGCTGAAGCAACTTCCATATCGAAAAAATCGGCTGAAAATCCCTTGTTCTGCCCAAATCCAGATGGCGCAAAGTCCTCATCCATCGATGTTCCATCTGCCAGCTTTTTCAAATCAACGGCTACCGTTGGCCTATCAAATGACCAATGGTTATTCCTGTCAACCTCCCATACTCGTACCGCGGCATCTTGAGTGACGGTAATGAGACAGCCGCCCTGGTTATCGCATATCCCTAACGGATGCCACAGGGCAGCTACTACAGGGGCCTCGGGAATAACGTGAGTCGTAGGGCCTAGTTGAAACGTCTTAAGCCTGAGCGGTGAGTAATCGGGACCCGAGAGGTGGGAAGAATCTGGTAATATTGCGATGTGGACGGTATGAGGCGTGATAATGGCCAGGAAATTACCATTTGGCGAAGGGACAAGTTGTACTATTTGACCGTATACTGGTACCGTGAGAACCTGAAGGAAATATTAGCTAGAGTCCTTATCAATAATGCTCTTCTCCATTGATTGGTTTTTGTCTTACTCTGTAGAAAGACGCCTCCTCATCCGCAGCATGTCCCCGGGAGCTTTCGTCCTCCTGCAGCGGGCTCCTCTCCGTTTCCCGTCCCCGCTCTGTCCCCTTTCTCTTTCGCCGCACTTCGGCTTGCCATTCATCCTTCAAAGTAGAAAGGTCAGACCACCGAATTTGGTTATCCACGACCGCGAAGACTTCCGTCCCTCTTCTCGCCAAAGTCCGCTTGGGTCCGAAATAAGACTGCTCGCGCGTGTCGCCAGCATCTTTGCCCCCCGAAATGCGATTTGCTTGTGATGGGCGCTCTGACCTAGAACTTAAAAAGAACGTAGCTCCTGGTGATGGCCTAGACAGCCAAGGAGGAGAGTAGTCGATGACCTTCGGCATGGCTGGGGCGGACAAGGTAGCTTTCGGGGCTTGTTATGACGGATCACCCTGGCGCAGGTTGAAAGCACCTCCACGAAGGTATATTTGTTTAGACGGTATGGAAGTTAGAGGGTTACTATAGGACCCAGTAAACAGCCATTAGCATGGGGGAAAAGGTGAAATAGTGTTCCCCAGCTTCAGTCGTTGTCTTGTTGACATTTACTGGCCCCAAAGCCGTAGCTTTCGTTGGCGTGAAGATAAATTTTTGGCGTGGAGGCAGTGGAAGCGCCAAGCCATGAGCTCCCTCTCAGCCAAATCATCCTGAAAAGACAACAATATAACTACCGGAATCACTTCGCCTGCTACAGCAACTACATAAATACAACTCCTCTGGCACGATGCGACCTACAATTGAAAGATTGGATAAGCCAAGCGCATATTATCTGTCGAAGGTATATCATATCCTCTTTCATCTCTGCGTAATCTCTGCGCAAGATTGGATTGATTTGCTGAACATAACTTCCTCGCTCATAACAGAATAAACGGAGGAAGTTCGGTGACAGAGATGGGCCTCAAGAAGAACCCGTTGACCCTTTGAAGGATGCCACTACACTCTATGTCGGGAACCTGTATGTCTACACTTCAGCTCGTTGAGCGCGCTTTGGTTTGACAGTCAGTCGATTGACACAAATGGTCCTGATACAGTTCATTCTATACGACGGAGGAGCAGATACACGAACTCTTCGCCAAGTACGTAAAGAATACAGTTTTCAGTGTCGATGAGACCGTTCATTTTTTTATTTTTAATTTTTGGAAGAGTGTTATTGACAATTACCAGATGCGGAGAGATCAAACGGCTAGTCATGGGCCTCGATCGGTTTGCGAAAACACCTTGCGGGTTCTGCTTTGTTGAATACTATACCCATCAGGACGCGCTCGACTGTATGAAATATATTGGAGGAACGAAGCTGGATGAGCGCATCATTCGAACAGATCTAGACCCGGGATTCCAGGAGGGTCGGCAATATGGGTACGTCAGATACAAAAGAAGTCTTTGGAATTGCTGTTCGGCTAACTGGAATTTTACAGACGGGGTAAATCTGGTGGCCAGGTTCGGGATGAATACAGAGATGAATATGACCCAGGACGCGGTGGTTACGGCCGGGCGATCGCTGATGAGCGAAGGAAGGAGGAGGAAGAGTATGGCAAAGGCAAGTAAGATAATTTTTTGAGCTGGGTAGGATCGGGGCGCAAGCGAGGAGTTATTGTTTCATGTTAATGAGTTTATAATTCTACATTCTACATACACAATCGGGAAAAAATCTGTCTATCCAAATATTCAAGCAGGCGCATGAAAGGGTAAACGAAACTTAACACAAGAGATACCTTGTTCGATGTTGGATTCGCCATTGACGCAATGCAAATGTCGTTATTGTTGGGAGGCCCGCGTCTTCGACACCGCTTGCTTAACCTGCTGCAACCACCATGCATGGATCCTGGGGTCATCCGTTAATTCAGGATGGAAGCTCGTGCCAAAAACATTGCCCTGTTTCACCGCCACAATATCTCCTGAATCTGGCTCCGCATGGATATCTGCGCCCGTTCCAGCAAGCCTAGCTGCCCTGCCCGGTAGTTTTGCGAGCACATCGACATGATCACTCATTGCCTTCCGCGCCACGGGATCCTTTGGATGCCGCGATGGCGCCACTACGGTTCCTTCCCTCTTTTGTTCTTCAACCTGTATATCATCTACAAACGGGAGTAGCTTCTCGACCACAGGAGCTCTGATAAATACACCCATGAAGGTCGCCGATTGATCGGAGCTCTCGCCGTCCTGGCGCGCTTCGGACAAGAAGGGTAACTTCAATGGCGCCTGGAAACTCTCAGTCTGCCTGCCGAAATGGTTCCTATTTACGCGCACATCAAGACCGCCAATGAGTTCCTGGCCTCCTTCCTTTGTCCTATTTGCCGACTCGGCGAGTAGGATTAAGCCGGCGCATGTTCCCCAGGTTGGTCGACGGCGAAGTCTGGTAACGGAATCAATCCTATTGTCAGTCGCGGTGACGTGGTTGAAAAACGGCCAATGTTGACTTGTTTGCTTCGTGCAGCAGATGAACTAAACTCACTTAACAAAGTCTCTCAATGGCTCGAGTAATTGCGACCGGGCCGCAACCAGAGAGATAGCTGTGCTTTCTCCGCCGGGAATAATCAAGGCGTCGCATATTTCGAGTTCCGCTGGCGTGCGAACTTCAATGAAATTCCATTTTTGGGTTTCGTTTGGCGACAAGCTTGCTGCAGCTTTACGTAGAAGCTTTAAATGTTCGTAGAAAGCGCCTTGGAGGGCCAGAACTCCCACAGTAATAGCCATCGCATGAGTGAGTGAGGTGGTTGAGTCAACATTCTGGAAGTCTGACTCTCACCTGTCGCGCAACGGAACATATATATGACTACGGGTATTGTATTTTTGTAACGTATCGTATCCGGTGGATTTTGCGAATCGGAGAAGGATCACGTGCATCTTTGATCGCCAGGCGGGCTCTTGGCAGATCTGATTAGATAAGTCCATTCGTTATCAATCTCCGAGCCGCCAAACATCAAACACCAACTACAAATCTTTCTAGCAGTTTTTGATGATGCTCACATATGGAATACCTTTGTCTCTTCCTTTTGTTTCTTATAATATTGTGAGAAATACTTTTTACTACCCATTAATTGCAATGCGGTTTTGATATGCATTGCTACATTTGGTGCATGAACTGGCGGGGCGGATAAATCTTTACAAGATATCCATCTGTCAACATACATATGTGATTATATACACCTTATGATTACATATATATATATATATAGCCAGATACTAGTTTCTCTTCGCGGGCATGGCTTCACTGCCATCCCCATCTGCTTCTTCTCCCTCAAGCCTAACAAGATGGTACATGGACACTAGGCTTCTAACGGCCACAACTCAGTCCCTGCCACTCCTCTCCACCCTCCAAGAATCCGACCAAACAACCGTCAAATCCTTCTACCACCTCTCAGACCGCCACATGTCTCTCGCCTCCTATCTGCTGAAATACCTCTTCATCCACCGCACATGTCGAATTCGCTGGGACCAAATCGTGATCAGCCGAACCCCAGCCCCGCATAAAAGGCCCTGCTATATACCCCCTCAACGGCAACAGCCAGTTCTATCTGGGGATGATAACCAGAACGCCAAACCCTTGACTCCCATCCCAAACATTGAATTTAATGTCAGCCACCAAGCCTCCCTCGTCGCATTGGCAGGATGCATTAGCTCCGCACCACCAAGCGTGGAGGAGGCATTCTCCCCCCAACCCCACATTACCCTGAGTTCAAACACAAATGCCTATAACAACCACGCCCCCTCCTCTTCTCCCTCTCCCCCTCAAATCGGCATAGACATAACCTGCACGGATGACCCAGCCCGCCGCAACCGCGGACCTCCAAAGACAGAAGCCGAACTGCACGCCTTCATCGACATCTTCTCTGAGGTCTTCTCAACAAACGAACTCGATGCAATGAAGGCATATCCCAGAACCAACAGCAGCAGCGGCGCAACTATGAGCTTACAAGAGCTGATAAACCACCGCCTCCGCCTCTTCTACACCTACTGGGCCCTCAAGGAAGCCTATATAAAAATGACCGGCGAGGCGCTCCTGGCACCCTGGCTGCGTGATCTGGAATTCAGAGATGTCGTCGTTCCGACGCCACCGGCTTTGTCTCCACCTGCATTTGCATCTGCATCCTCGCAGTGGGGGGTACCTGAGACAGGCGTCAGGGCTATGTTGTATGGCCGGGATGTGCCGGAGGTGCGTTTGGAGGTTGTGGCGTTTGGGAATGACTATATTTTTGCGACGGCGGGGAGAGGGGGTGGGTTTGGGAACTCTGTAGACGAAGAGGAGATGAGGGCCTGGTGGGATGAGTTTCGCTTGGTGGATATCGAGAGGGATGTGGCGCCGTGTGCGAGTGGGCAATGTGGGTGTTTGGATTAAGGGGATGATTCGGCTGTCCCTTTTTTTTCTTTTTTCTTTTTTCTTTCTTTCTTTTTTTTTTTTTTTGGAAGGGGGAGGGGGTTTGCGTCTGCATCTGTGTTCTGGTTTTGTGTGTGTGTTGATGAATGAAGGATTCCACGGGAAGATTTTATTTATTACGACAATATAATGTTTTTTTACTTTTGTTTATAATTTTGTGAAGGGTTATAGATATCAGCTAGAATTCTCTGGACATCAAATTGTCATCGCCCCTACATATCTGTTCTACCAATCGTCACACGCAATCAATATCATCCATCACTTTTCTCCAAAGAAATTCAAACTAGTAAAACAAAGTCTATACATTTGCATTTGTCTATCTATCCGTCTATTATCATCATGATATTAATAAGTATAGTGTCTACACACAGATGGCAGCGTAGACTGAGGTCGTAAAAAACCTCACTGCTCATAGACATGGAAAAAGAAGAGAGAAAGAAACCGTGAATAAACACAAAATATAATAAAAAGGAGGGCAGACGAAGAGGGGGAAAGAACTCCTGAACGCGCTGGAAATGCATAATACATGATATATACAGAGGCCATAAGAAAGGCCAGGCGCATCAAGGCGGAAAAGAAGAACGGGATGATGGAGGTAGATAAGTTGCCTCGCCATATGTTTGAAGCTTTTCTTTTCCTTTCTTTTTTTTTTCGAGAACCGACTTGGCTATCGAGCTGCCAAATAGGCTTACGAAAAAGAGGGTTCAAACTTATGGCGACATACCGTACGAGTGGATAGCGGAGGAGAGAAACGGAAACGGAAATTATAAAAGAATCGAACTAGATACCAAGAAAAAGGAAGGAAAAATTTAGGGAAAAATAAAAAAGAACCCATTCCTCTATGGTTCTCCTGATCAACAGTTGGAAAAGTGTGTTTAGTTGCCATCCCATCTTGGCCTCCTGGTTAGTGGAAACAGGTGTTTTCGGATAATACTTTGCGCTGGGATATATCTCTTATTGTGGAGAGACGTCGGATGGGTGTGGTGCGTCAGCGTGGGTGAATTAAGATTTTCGTAAATCCCGTCATCCTAATGGATCTCCTTCCCGTTTGAATGTATATACAACAGTTGCCGTTTTCTTTCGCGTCGTAAATAGAAATTAGAAAATAAAGGAATCGAAAAAGGAATGCCGCCCGTTTTTATCGTGCGGTATGCCAGTGTTACAAGGGACGGCATCTCAGGTCGATAAATGTGAGCGAGTAGGGCTTTTGTATTTCGTTTCCGCTGGTGGTTTATAGCCCATGTGATCTATAGAGCGGACCAAGGCGAAGGGAACAAGAGTAGGTGGTGACATATCCGTATCTCTCTAGTTGGTTCCCTTTTTCAAATTATTTGATTAGAGTTGACTTTAATCAAGTCTCAATGGCGGTGGAGGAGGCATGGGGAGGCATTGCCACACGGTTCGTAGATATGGAGGAGGCGGAGGGTTCGTCCGTATACCGGGCTTCCCTCGTCTTGTACATATCCTGGATAACTTCCAGCATTGATTCCCGTGTCTTCTTGGTCAGTTCCTCGACATCGCTCGTTTGTAGGTTCTTGGTGCTGAGCGGTGGGAGGACTGAAGTTAAGTGGAGAAGTGCATGTTAGCCAGCTCGCTCCATTGACAATTGACGATGGGGGGAAAGGGGACCGGGGATCGATTTCACATATGAATTACTTTGCTTCCCCGACTTCCCCAACGGCAGTATTAAGGCGAATGAAAGAAAAAACGAAGAGGTAGGCTTATACTATACACACCTTTAACCCGAATCGCCCCAGCCTCAAAGCGCAGCTTCTTCACATCCAACAAATGCGCATAATTCTCCGCCACAACAGGGACAATATCCACGCCCGCCTTAACCGCCAAATGAAACGCCCCCTTCTTAAACGGCAACAACACCGGTTCCGCAGAGTAACTCCTCGTCCCTTCGGGGAAAATAAGCACACTCTGCCTCTCCCTCTGCATCTGCTCCGCCGCCCCATCAAACGCCTTCACGGCCGTCTCCCGGTTCGCCCGGTCAATAAACACCGTGCCGGACAGGGTCATGAACCACCCCAACACCGGCACGCGCGACAGCGACTTCTTCGCCGTCACGCTACAGTACGGTGGGAAGATCGTGCCGAGCAACAACACATCCAGCTCCGTCTGGTGGTTCGTGATGAACACGGCGGGCCGCGTGCTGAGGTATTCGGAGCCCGAGACGATCTCGAAATAGGTGCCCGTACACAGGCGCATGGCCCATTTGAAGCTGCGCGCGACGGTCCACTGCGACAGGCCGCCGTAGCCGACTAAGCGCAGGACGATGGAGGCGACGACGCCGTAGGAGGCGCAGGCGACGAGGCAGGCATAGGCGGCCAGGCAGCGGGCGAAGAAGCCGGCGCGCGGGATTTTGAGGGAGAGGCCGAAGAGGGAGACGGTGAGGGCGAAGTAGGAAGTTAGGCCGGTGACGAGGTAGGAGAGGATGGCCATGGTTTGGTTTGTGTCGGCGAGAGTTCTTTTTGCTTTTTTTACTCTCTCTTTTTTTTACTCTTTTTTTTTTTTTTACCCTAATTGATCTCTCCCTTTGTTTTTTGTTTTTTTTATCCGGCGAGGAAAAGGAGGAGTGGAGGTCAAGTGCAAACGGAGCCGAGGGCGAAGTGGTGAGGAAGAGGGATATTCCAGTTCGTTGGATCCTTTTAGGTTTTTGGTGGGGAGAAATATAAGATTTTGTTTTTCTAAAATATTGTTTTCATTTTGGCGGCGTCGGGTCGGGGGGAGCGTTGTTGGGGCGAGCCGAGCAGGAGATATTTATTTATTTATCAACTATTCAACGAGCACAGTTGCGAATTAAAAGGGGAAGAGAATAACTAATAATAATAATAAATATTCAAAGGATATTCCTTGCTCTTGCTTGCTCCAAGAACCTCAGCCAGCTTGTTGTATCTATCATTTACGCGGGTCAGATGGACAGGATATTCGTGCTTGTGATGATCTTAGTTAGATATAGTGAGTGAGCCTTCTTCGGCCTTTTCATGGATTCAATAATAGCTTCACCACTGGGGAATATAAAACATTGTTGACTCGAGGAAGGCAGAAAACTCGGCCTATTTGCGTAGTTACTCTAAGTATGCCGAAGGGAATAAAAAATAATAAAAGGAGAAAGAAGGAGTATTGATAATAATAAAACGGAGATAAAAATGAAGCCCGCCTCGACGGGGTAATAATCATTAATTTGTAATCAAAGGGTAGCGCTCCCGCAGGCTAGAGAAGACAGTCACTTCTCAAAACCCATGCTTGGGATAGCTTTGGA
This sequence comes from Blastomyces emzantsi, assembly GCA_003206725.1. Taxonomy (NCBI): domain Eukaryota; kingdom Fungi; phylum Ascomycota; class Eurotiomycetes; order Onygenales; family Ajellomycetaceae; genus Blastomyces; species Blastomyces emzantsi. The sequence goes on from QGQJ01000020.1 coordinate 40,753, forward strand.
GATTGGAGATTCCTTCATATTTCCCCCTCCAGTTCCCATCCAAATCACGTCCCAATCGCTTCCCTCCCCATTCGAGGCTCCCCTCTCCCCTCTCGAGAGAAAGTGTACATCTGCGCAAGTTTGTATCCAGAATTAAAACGAAAGAAGTTGCAGGAAAAGAAGTACTGAGGTCAAAGAGGAAAAAGAAGAAGTAAAAAAGAAAAGCCCAAATCACATATCCAGAAAAACGCCTGTTTTTCATGCTCATGTTCATGCTCATGCACGTCGTGCCAGTTTTGGAGAAAATACCAAACACCAAACCGAATGCCCAGCACAGGTAAAAAAGCAGGAAGAAAAAGAAAAAGCATAGTGAAAAAAAGAGACTAACAACCTCCAGACATCTCGCTAAGCTAAGCTAAAAAAGACAAGACAATGTGGGGTGGAGGCACACGCGAGGTGGTGGTAGGTTGGGGGGAGAGTAATAGGGGAAAACTGGTTTGATAATGCGAGGGAGTCCACAGGCTGCGATGAGAGGCAGATATCTATCTGCAGGGGTAAAAGCAGGAAACGTAGTGATACACTCAAGTAAAGCCGCGATTTTAAATCATCCCATATCCTCATCATCGTCTTCGGGATTCTCTAACGATTCCATTGCATCTTTGATAAATTGAGCAGCCTGTAATTATTGAAATTGCTGTGTCAGCGCATACCCCTAGTTGAGTGAGACGGACAGAGCTTAGAAATGAATTCGGAACGCCCCGGGAGGGGAAGAAAAGAAGAGAAAAAACATTACCTTTGGATCCAGATTCAAGGCCGTCGTGAAATGCTTGATCGCATTGGCCTTGTCATGGAGCATTTTATACAACTTTCCCAATAGATAATGTACATTCGGTTCATCAGGCGCAAGATCTTTTAGAATCTTAAGTTCCACGTGTGCAAGTTTGAGCTCATTAAGCTTCATTAAAACTCGCGCTTTGCGCAATCGAGCGAGAACTGACTGGGGCGCAAGCGAGCAGGCTCTTCCGTACTGAAGCAGTGCGGCCCTTTGGTTACCCATCCTCTCCAGCACCAGGCCAATACACCATACCAACACCGCATTGGTCGGATTGATATTGGACGCTGTCCGATAGTGTTGTTCCGCAAATTTGTATTTGCCCATTTTCTCATATACTTTGCCAATGCCGTACCACGCGTTATAATGTCTGCTGTCAGCACTGATTCCGTGCCGGTAGGCGTCCAACGCCTTATCGTACTCTTCATTCGAAACGTATTCGTGGCCCTGCAAGGTAAAGGCGTAGGCGAAGGTGTGATCCAATTGCGTTGCGCGTTTGAAGCACTTGAGCGCTTGGTCATGGTCAGATTGTAGGGAGAAGGAGTTGCCGATGGCACACCAGGCTTGTGGTGAAAGCCGGTCTACCTCCATCAGCTCGTGCGCCAGGTACGCCAATTCTACTTCATTCTTCAAATGCCATAGAACTGTCGAGTAGACCTCCATATCCTCCAGCCTTGACGGTGCGATGGTTTTTACTCGAATGAAATATTTCTCAGCTTCTGCATACAATCCTTGCTCGTAATTCGCACGGCCGATCTGTGACAGAACCCAAGGTGTTTCCCGCTGGCTCTGCGGGAGCGTGTTGAATATTTGGATTGCCTCTTGGCACTTATATGTCGTAAGCGCAGAGTAACCCTCTGCAAGTTTTGCAAAAAGATCTAAGATCCAGTTAAGAGCCTCGATGTCCTTGGATTTGTCCGGGACGCTACTTTTCGGTTGTCCGCCGACCACCCCATTCGGAACAGCAGAAACAGGGATTCCTCGACTCTCCTTATTATCAATGTCCATTCCATCTGGCGCTGCTTTTCGATTGCCGCTGACCACTCGGCCCATCGTTGATCCAGAAACGTTTCGAACTTTTGCACCTGTCGACTTCACCTTTTTGATCTCCCGACCTTCCCGCGCTCCGAATGGCGCTGAAGAGGTTGAAAATTTGCTGCTGGTCGGGCGGATCTGGTTAAACAGCCGTACACTGCGTCGCTGCGGAGCTCCTGGCTCAGGGGGTTGTGAGCTTGATTGGTGGGCAACCTGACCAGATACCGTTCTTTTCCGTTCACCTCCAAATGACGGTGCAGTGGTTTCCCTAGAGACAATGGCCGCGTGCGGATCCTCTGGGTCCAACCTGGTCTTACTTCTGGGTTTGATTGTCGTCTTCATTTTAGGTGGCGGATCAGCACCGTAATCTAGACCCAGAGCCTGGATGGTTTTGTTCTTCCTAGCAGGTGCAAGAGGGGGTTCCCAAGTCGGGTCACCAGAAGCTACACCGCTGCCACCGCCTCGAAATTCGTCGGAATCGCTTTGTGCAACCGGGGTTTCCAAGCCTTCGGGAGCCGGGGCATTGACCGAAACAACACTCACGTTGCTGCCATTTAACTTTTCCCAAAGCGCAGAAGAACCATTTGCGGAGTCAACACGAGCGCTAAACGAGGTGAACGGATCTAGGTTATGGTTGATATTTGGCTGAGCCTGCAAGGGGCCGTTTGCTTGCGCGACTTTGTCGAATGTTGCAGAGCTTTCGACTATTGGTGAGGACGGAAGCATTGCCAGCATTTCTGGAGACATCTTATAGATGTTGGGGACTCGTATATTGGCACCTTTCCCATTGGATATGCTGTTAGCTCTTGTTCTCCACCCAAACTATTCGAATATTTTTGTTATTGTTTTTGTTTACCTGTTTGGCAGAGACCGAGAAATGCATCCCAAAGGAAAGGGTTTAGTTTTAGAGCTTCAACATAGCAATCGACAGCTTTATGCAGGTCCTGATGAGCGTGCCACAACTTTCCCTGTAAGCAAAGACATGCTGCAGCATCGGGGAGGTGTTGTCGGCGGGTTTCGCTATGTTTATCTACATCAAAAAGGTCGTTAGTTCTCCTCGTCGCAAATTTCCTTGCACAGATCCTCATATGTAAAAACTTCCAAATAAATAAACAAGACTGTTCAAGCTGCTTACTCCAGGTATTCTTAGAAGCCCACAGACTCCTGCTCCTTTCCAACGCAGTGATCCCTTCAATGTATTTGCCCAAGTCCAGGCATGCCTGAGCATAGACGTACGAACAGCCAACATGTGTCCCCCTGGATCCAGAATTTCTACTGTATTCCCAAGCAGCCTTTGGCTGGCCGCTCTGGAGGTGGCAGAGGGCAAGGAGATAGGAGGCCTCAGACGACCGGGGTTCGAAAGCGTGGAGACGGCCGGCAAGGAAGAGGGCGTTGCGGATGAGATTGTTATCGAGGTGATAGTATATTAGTTGCCGTAGTTGGCTAGAGATGTGGGGGGCGGACGGTGCCATGGCACAGGATGAGGTTTTTATATTATTATTTTGTTGTTTATAATGTATGCTTTGTCGAGACTGAGGTGGGTCGCTGGGGCGGGACAAGCAAAATGCCGGACGGCGTATTCTATCTTAGGAGTAATGCATGCAGGTATGAAGGAGAAGAGCTGAGGGTATGTAGCTATCGAAATGGATGATCGTATGTATTATGCGGGTGTGTGTGATGGTGGTGGTGGCGGAGGATTTTGGCCCTGGGGTGAATGAGGGACAGGTGGTTGCCCGAAGAGGAAACTGGGGAAGCCGCAAGAGAAGAGACACCGCGCGCTCTTTTTAGAGATTCGTTGATGGACGACTCAGTGCGGGAAGAAGACAGTGCATCTTCCACCGCAGATTCAATTGAGAAAGATCCTGGGGAGTTTTGGAGGAGGGTTGCAAGGGCGACGATGGCCAGCGTTCTTCTTGTGCGTTCAAAACCAGGCGAGGTTCATGGGATACCCAGCACAACACGAGACAACAACACCCAGCAGCAGTTTCTATGGGCAGTGGTCTAGGCTGGCATATTGCTGTTGGGTCAATAGAAGCCCAAGACGATCGTGCAGATGTGACAGGAATGTCCAAAGCCAGTTGCGGGCCGTGGGTTAAGAGGGACGAGATATAGACAGCGATTGCGGGTGTTCGTCAAGATGGATTGGGATGTTTTGGTGGTCGCTGGGCGACACCTGTGGCTGGTGGGCGGCTGGCTGTGGCGGGCTGTGGGCGAGTACCTGTGGTTGGGTGGATAAATGGCTGGGCTGCCAGGTACCAGTCCATACTGAGGTTAAATATTTACACCAGGCTACAATTTGTTCAATATTTGCCTGCGCGGGGTATAATTACTTTAGAGGCATATTAATATATTTTTCTCTTTTTTCTCTTTCATAATTAAATCAACATACTCTAGACAGACTGCGCGATTCCCTTAATAAATGCGGGTTGTTGAATTCTTAATTGAAGTTCTGTTCAGGTCTTGGCCCATATCAATATCAATATCAACGCAGCAACATCTTTTTCCATTTAACCACGACACCTCACCAAAAAAATATACTTCTACAAACCCCCTCCACACATCCCTATAAATTCAGCCCTATCGCGGGGCAGTAAGACGAAATACAAATGGCAAAAGTAACACCCCCCTCCC
>QGQJ01000201.1:0-106704 GCA_003206725.1 Blastomyces emzantsi
TATAAAGATTCATTCAATATAGGATATAGATTAATATATAGATATAGTATATTGTGATCAGAGAATATCAGGTTTGTATGAAAATTGCTGCAGAAGTTAGTGAAATTTGTTCAAATGATGTGTCAACGCGTTGATTTTACCTGCAAAGAAATGACAGAATTTTCGAATACGCTAAATGGGCAGCAGCCATGTGAGATCAAAACGCGCAAGACGGCAGCGAGAGAAAAGATTTTTGAAAACTGTTTCTTGATTTTAATTTATCGAATGGACTAATTGTATCGATAAAAGTAGGGTTGAGATTGCGTGTAATGTGTGCTACCATATTTGCCATATCCAGAAATATGTGCTCATGTATAGATCCAACTAAAATCAGGGGTATGCCAGTGGGCTTGGGAACTTGCCAAAGGGATGCAAATGAAAAGGGGAATCGAACATCTAATTTAATGTACAGCTCCAGGAAAACAAAGATTGGCACAAAAGGGAGGCCGTAAAAGTACAGGTATATCTACACATACATCAGAGCAAAATCGCTTTAAACGCAACAGAGGAGAGCAAACTGGGAAAAGTGTAAAGGAGAAAAATCGCAGCTCAGCTGGAGCCTTTCGGCTCTTTGCTCGACTTGTCTGTTTCTTTCTCGGAAGCTTCATTTTCCTCTCCCTTCCATCCCGGAGCGTCCAGTCCAAGTTTTTCAAATTCTTCATCGCTCACAATCTTAATAATCTTAACTTTCCACTTTCCAACTTTGAGAATCATCATTGAATCTTCAATGATGAATTTCTCTGTCATATCTTTGTCCCAAGTTTTGATCGGAACATAAGACAACTTATCATCCATGGCAGCGTTCGAGTCAGACCTCGACGCGACTGCCGCACCATTGTTGACCACAAGTCGGAACGCTTCCGCCTTTGATGGTGCCATGCCCGCTGACCATAAAACCTTGTGGAAGAATTGTCCAACGACTAGCGACCGCGGAAGAGTGATATGCGGAGATGGTGCACTGAAGGGACTGGTATCTGGAAGATTGAGATCCCGCTTTGGGCGGGCTTCCGGTTCATCACTAGTTGGCGTTTTACCGCCGAAAATGCTGCGATGATCTTTCTCGGCCCGGGCAGCCTCGGCGGGTCCTCGAATGAGCTCGACAAATTCAGAGGCGAGTTTGTGCTGTGCGATTCTCTTAGATGGATCCTGCATGTGTTTCTCCATGAGTTCTTTGACGGCTGGTATGGGGAGGAATGTAAAATATTTCAAATATTGCTCAACATTCTCATCAGGGACTCGCAAAAAGAACTACAACAAATTAGCCTTTGGTGGTTTGACGGAACCCAATTGTGAATAAACCGCAATACGTCTCGTACCTGATAGAGATCAAAGCTCGAGGTCATGTCTTGATCAAGCCAGACCGCATTCCCGGCTGACTTTCCAAATTTTTGACCGGAGGCAGTCGTAAGAAGAGGAGTAGTGAAACCCATAGGCTCCAATAATTTGTGGTCTTCATCCTTTGGGGCATGCTTTCGCCAGTATTCCTCGTTCGCTTTCATAAGGGGTTTCGTAGCATCCATCCCGAACTGAATATTTCCAGCTTGGTCGGACCCGCCAACCTGTACTAGGATATTCTGTTGTTGGATGAGCTGCCACCAATCCCATGCTTGCAGAAGTGGATAAACGAATTCCGAAAGTGCCATGCCTTTGCCACTCTGTAATCGGTTTTTCACGCTGCAAGTCATATGTTAGCCACCCTAGTCCAGGGGAATCTTGAAAATAGCGTTTAAATCATTGCGTGAAAATAGTCCACTCACGTATCGCGCCCAAGCATCGGTCCTAATCGCACAGCCTCTCCCATTGTCTTCATGACCTCGAAGAACGGCTCCTTGAGCCACCACGTATTGTTATTTACGATTGCTCGTTTCCATATCCACTCGGATTCGTAACCATGTTTGGCTCCATATCTCTCAATGGACATCCCAAGTCTTTTAAGCTGGAGGTGCATGTTCGCCATATTCTCTTTGCGCGTAACAGCAGCCATCTTAGCTCGAGGGGCTAATCGGTCAGTGGGGTCGCCAATTTGACCTGTAGATCCACCTAGCTGTTGATTTGGATCAGTATATACTCAAATATTCCATAACGCTATAGTCGCCCAAGCTGCATAAGCAAATTAGGAGCAAGGCGCGCTCACCAGAAATACTGCTCTGATGCCATGGACATAAGCCCATGCTAGGACCATAAAGGGTAACATGTGTCCAACATGCAGAGACGGAGCCGTAGGATCAACACCAACGTATACACCTACTCGCCTTTCCGTCCACATCTTATTCAACGCATCACGATCACTACATTCAAGAGGCGTTAGCGGAATAATTCTCCTCGCCTCCAGCCGTTCGCAAAACGGAAGAAGGAAAAAAATTCTCTAAAAATCAAAAATCAAAAGCACTGATATCCCATCCAAGAATCAGGACTAACTGACATACCCGATAACCTGGTTAACCAACCCGCGTTCTTCCATAAGCTCCAAAAAGCTTTTCCTCTTCCCAGCCTTAATCTCCTGCGCAAAGTTTTTCCAGGCCTCCTCCCCCTCCCTCATTCGTCGGAGATGTTGCATTGTTACATTTCGTTTCTGAAGAAGAGGCGCCACTGCGACGCCAGGGCGTCTTGTCCGTAGTAGCGACATGAGTCCCGCATTGGTAGACTGCGATCTGAGAAGTATTACGGCCGGGGAGCGGGTGCAGTTAGGACAGGGGCGTAGTTGCGCCATTATTGGCTGGAAAATGGCGGATGAAGCTCAGCACCAGGCGCCCGAAAATTGCCCAGGTAGCTAAACTCTTCCCTTATATCAATGAGCGTGCACAACCCGGTTTGATATCCTGAGTTCCTCAAAGAGTCGAAGTTTGGCGGAACTTTTTGATGAGACGGAGCCAATCACCGCGCACGAAAATTATCGGAGAAATAATAATCCGCCGTACGACCTGTCGCGTTTATTACGCGCGAGCTACTGGGATAGTTGAGGTTGGTTGGGGTTAGGCGTAGATTTCCAAGGTTGGTTTCAGTTAACTTAAGCTTAACTACTATTTACGAAAAAATGGCATAAACACGGCAGCGCCACGGCAGCGCCACGGCCCAAGGCTCTTGTGTTTGGAGAAATCGTTTTAAAATCACATTGAGGGCCCTGTCATTCCGGACAAGGTACTAAGAGAACAGGCCAGCTTCCAAATATATCGATTCGACCGACAAAGATTGAATGGTGAAGATGCTACCTGGGCAAATACACCTGGTAGCCAATGCACAATAGTTAAGAAAGGGAAACGAATGAAAACTAGGAATTAACCCATGAAAACCTGAACCACGACTTCGTTACTCCAACCGCTAACCAATCCCATCTCCTTCCACGCCGCCGCAACATCAATTGCAACCACCTTCTGGCCACCATCTCCCGCAGGCTGCATCTGAACTGTGTGCATTGGTACCGCTCGCCCCGAAAGCATGACCATGAAATCGTTTGCTATGGTGCGAGTGTCAAGGTCGGAAATATAAATGCCTAGCGTTCCCAAAGCCTTGAGAGTAACATCAAACTTGAGCCGGCCGTTAGCAGCGAGGAAAACATCCGAGTTGATGATGGCAGCGACGCCCGTCATTTTGCCCAGAAGGCCTAGGATGGCGACACGTGTGGGCGTAATGTCGTTATTATTTGAGCCTGCATCCTTGCTGCCATGTCGATTTGGCATTTTGAAACTCCGGACTGGGTAGGCAGTTAAAATCTCCCAGCCTTTCATCTGGAGCGATACGGCGAGTAGAGAGTCTTGGCTGGAGGGTTTCATTATGCGTGTGATTGCACCCGTGGAATGAGCACGAATTACATATTCATCATTACTACCCAGCGAGATGCCATGGAAGTCAAGAATGGAGATTAGCGAGCTGATTTTCTGAGCACTGATGTTGAAGAGACCCAGGATCCCGCTGCCGGTCTTAGCCCAGCCGTTATAGCTACCAACCCTGAGCATCTTCCCTTCGTTGTAGTTGTGATATACGTCAATGGACCGGCCCAGGACGCTGGGTCGGAGAATAACCGTGTTGCCTGCGATTGTTGGTGCTGTCATCTGATTGATGAGGTTGATGTCGTGTTCGCCTGGCACATCGGTGATATATATTGGACCGCCGGAGACGCATCTAGCTGCGGCATGGAAGGACGCATATGGGTGGCTAGTCTGAAACATGTCCCAATCAGGGATGACGTTGAGATGCTGGGTCAACAGAGCGTTATGCGCGTTACAAAATACGTGCCACGGGTGGGAGGAGGGGATATCAGGGAAAAAATCATCTGAATTCCTCAAGAGCACCCGTGGCTTATTATTTGGTACCTGTGAATGGAAAATGATTTGCGGGGTCTGCGACATGCAACTGATTGCTTTGGCCTGAAAATACCGCAATGAAGCAATGGACCAGGCGTCCTGGTACGCTGATGTGAACCGGACCCGATCTTTAGGATCCTGGAGCAAGTCGAGAAAAAACTGTGCGTCTGTTTTCACGGAGTCAACCCCAGCCGCAAGAAGAAATTTGTACAAATCGTCGTAGAACCGATGAATATCGTCTGGGTCGACTGCCAACATACTTCCTCCCGCAACGCCGTCACGTTTCTTGACAATCTTGGTTTTATACTCTTTGGCAATCTGCCCGTGAGGTGAAATACCACCCCAGTAGCCCAGAAGTGCATGCCAGACGGCAATATGTTGGATATTCGGATGCGCCTGGCGTATTTTGCTAGTTGTATGCTTCAATCCATTGGGGAACCCATCCTTATTCGCTTCAAATTCCATCCATCCTCTTGTGAACTGGGGCTCCCCCTTGTTATCCAACGCTTGCCAATTATCATCTATGATAAGGTTGACAATATTGATGCCATTCGCTTTTAGCGTATCGAGGGCTTTTAAGATTTTCTCCTCCGTGAGGTCCTGCCCCAAAGCGTTCCAAGTACAATAAGCTAGTCCGTCATACCAATCAGACATCCACTGAATCTGGGGGTCATTCTCCACGAGAACTATATCGTTTCCCAATGGTGATCTTGGCTCACTCAACGCTTGTGGTGTAGGCGAAGAAGCTTTTGTAGATCCAGAAAGCTTTTTCACGACTTTTCGCGCCTCGTACATGACAGCGGAATTTGCGACCTCGAAAGAAGGTGCCAGGGCAACCAGGACTTGATATGTTGAATTGTGGACGCTATCATTCTTTACGGCGGTCACCACCTGCCCATTGCCCCCTGATTTGAAAACAGTCAAGACATTATCCACACCACTTATTGCAAGAAGAACGAGGTGAGTTCCATCTTTGCGCAAAAATGCCAGAGAGATGGCATCCTCCGTAAGCGCTAGTTTGTTCAAGCCATGTCGAGGAGCCAACCAAGGTTCCCATATACGAACAAGAGCAAAATATCTCACGAAGTCCTTTGGGAGGCCGAAATTTATCTCTTCGTACGTGCTCTTGTCATCGACCGCAGATAAAATGGACCCTGTCACGCTCCATAAAATTGCACCCGGGGACTCGCTCGAATGTGTCTCAATCCGGAGATTGGGACTAAGGTCATCTATATACTCTGCTAACAACTTTGATGGCTGGGTCACCGGATCCAGGCCTCTGAGGAGTTGCAAGCTGGTAGGTTCAAAAACTAGTTCCCCATCTTTCATTCCAAACTGGTCATTCACCCACTGCCATGAGGAATTTGCATCAATTCGATATCTGACAGTAAAAGCTGCATGTCTGCCGTGCTTCGGGAAGTCAAGCTCCTGTGAGAAGTTGTAGGTGTGATAATTTGGGCCTAGTCTAGGACCGACTGACAGCGGGATAGGTTGGGATACTGGTCCCTTTTGTAAAGGGAGTGCTTCCCAAGAATCACTATTATTGACATTATGCCAGATAGACGCTTCCCAGATCTGTTCCGGGAGTGAGCGGCTTGACTGGAGCAGAACGGTAAACCGGAGCTAATGGAACGTTAGTAGACGAATAGGGATAACATAATGGTAATCGCGCCAACATTTCATCATAATGGAAATAATATATATATATATATATACCAAGAGGGTGATGTTACAAAAGATATGCTACTATCAAACCATCACGCCACGGATGTTGGTCGGGGTGCAGGTGGGGGGAGCTCGCAGTAATTCGCATACCTTATCCCCTTCTCCGGTTCTTTTTAAGCACGTAACTTGCCCTAGTGGTGGCCAGCTAGTGATATCAGCAAAGAGACTCATTTGTGCCGCTCGAACGAATTTGATCTGTGAGGGCCTTGGTTCATTTTCTTCAATGGGCTGGGCTACGCTTCCTTGCCCCGCGTTTGGAAGCGCTACAGCTAGAATGTTGGACGGCTTGAACGGAAGCGTTGCTTTCGACATGATATTTGGCAAATGGAGGGGTGAGGTGATGCGGATATTCTCCTATTTCCCGTTCGCTTCAAGTTTAAACTCAGCTGGTATCAAGTGAGGTGGTGGGGGTTGAAATGGCCTTGCGAAAAGCAACAATGGATGGCTTGTATTTGTATCACGTAGTCGCGGGAGCTTTAGGTTCACGACGATATTGAGATGGGTACCTACGTAAGTATTGCCCTGTCCACATCAAACATGTGTAGGGGCTTAGTAGCAGTTTGATTCGTCACTGAATTTATTTTAAACAACCAATAGTTGTAAAGTGATATATCGATCTCGAGCACATCCACCCATAGCCGTTCCATGACATCACTTAAGGGCGATGAGGAACCACTTCCCCGGTTAGTATATCATCCTATCCTTCGCGTACACTTCACTCGCCGTCTTACCTCGAGAGCCTTATACATGAGCTAAGTGACCAGTATGCATTTCTTTTATGTTCTTAAATTCAATACCTAATGTACTATTTATCATTCTACGTCTCAGGACGAGCAAATGTGTGGCCAATTTGAAAGTAAAATCCATTGACAAGATCAACCCGAAAATGCAAAAGAGGGGGGAAAACATGAAAAAAAAAAGCAATTAAATATCCTTTGAAATTTTATTCGAACAATGAAAATAGGATTATCAAGACAATTATTCCTGAAGGGGCCCTCCAACACCACCGAAAGTGACGGTCTTGATGGTAAGGAATTCATCAACACCGTACTTACTGCCTTCGCGCCCGAACCCGCTCTGCTTGATGCCACCGAACCTGTAAATGACAGTTGAGTTAGCTAGGAAAATATTCCGTAGTAGGGGCAAATAGATCAAAAAGGAGGGGTTCAAAAACGTACGGAGCAGCGGTATCACTGATAATACCCGTGTTGACCCCAACCATGCCGACCTCCAGCGCCTCCGCAACACGGAAAATCCGTGCCACATCCTTACTATAGAAGTACCCAGCCAAACCGACCTCAGCTCTATTAGCAAGGTCGACAACCTCCTTCTCAGTCTCAAACGCGAAGAGGCCGGCCACAGGCCCGAATGTTTCTTCGGACGCTAGTTTCATATCCTTCGTCATCCCCGTGAGAACAGTGGGGTGGAAGAAATTCGAGCCGAGCTCAGGCGCCTTCTGACCACCTACAACAACAGTTGCGCCGTGAGCAGTCGCGTCAAGGACATGCTCTGACACTTTGTCGACGGCGCGGGAGTGGATAACCGGACCGTGCGTGACGCCCTCGGAGAATCCGTGGCCGAGCTTGAACCCCTTAACCTTCTCGGCAAACTTAGCTGCGAACTCGTTGTAGATGCCCTTTTGCACGTAGATGCGATTAGCACAGACGCAAGTTTGTCCGGAGCTGCGAAATTTAGAGGAGATGGCGCCGGCGACGGCTACGTCGAGGTCTGGGCAATCATCGAAGACGATAAATGGGGAATTTCCGCCAAGCTCTAAGGACAGTTTCTTTATCGTTGACGAGGATTGCTTCATGAGGAGTTTGCCGACGTTTGTGGATCCTGTAAATGACACTTTGCGGATCTCCGGGTGTGTGGTGAGGCAGAGACCGATTTCAGGGGTGTTTTTATCGGCGGTGACAATATTGACGACTCCCTTGGGGATTCCGGCGCGATGAGCCAATTCTATGATCGCATTGGCGGTAAACGGGGTCTCGCCTGGGGATTTGGCTACGACGGTACATCCAGCCGCAAGCGCAGGGGCGATTTTTCTCGTGATCATAGCTGCAGGGAAGTTCCAGGGTGTGATGAACCCACAGACGCCAACGGGTTCCTTCATGGTTAAAATCCTGTTTCCGGGAACGGATGATGGGATCGTATCACCACAAATGCGTGGGGCCTCCTCGCTGAACCACTCGAAGAAACTGGCCGCGTAGTTCGCCTCTCCCTTGGCGTCTGCAAAGGGTTTCCCGTTCTCCCAGGTGATTAGTGTCGCTAGATCCTCCACGTTATCCATCATCAATTGGTACCATCTTCGTAGCATCCGAGCCCTCTCGCGAGCCAAAGTTTTTCGGAAAGGTGGGAAAGCGGCGACGGCGGCGTCTATGGCTTTCTGGGTATCCTGGACTGAGGACTCAGGGCATGTGCCAATGAGTTTCCCCGTGGATGGATCTATATAAGAAAAAAAAAAAAAGAAAGTGTCAGTTACTCGATCGATTGCAGAGCCTCGTACATTTTTCACGTACCGTGTACTTCAAACGTCTTCCCAGACTGAGCTTCAACCCATTCACCATTTACGTAGCATTTCTCGATAAACAGAGATTTATCTTTCAACTATAAAAGGAAACACAAACAAGCACGTCAATTCTCGAGTTTTCAAACACTTCGAAACCCTAGTCGTCCAATGCTTACCGGTGGCACAGTATGCATAGTTGCTAGCCTCCTTACGGAAGAAACCACAGGTATCGTGAAAGGGTACCTTGACCTCGGTCGAGACAGGTTATTGTAAAGTGGACGAAGTAGCTTGTTCATTTGGAAAGTAATAGCGAGAATCGGAGGGTTCTTAAGGGACAGAAGAAGGAGGGGGGGGGGGAGGAGAGCCTAGCACACCGAACGAGACGAAGCCGGAAATGTGGGGGTTTAGGTGCTAACTAGCTACTGCAGAGAATGATGTAATGCTGATTGAGCGTGTTGCTTCTGCAGGAAATGCGCGTCACGGGATCTTTCTGAATCAACAGTTGAGGACAGAAACTAGAAAGGAGTGACTAAAGTCGATATAAAATGATTAGTGACTGTTGATAGTAGCAGGGGGAGGAGTAGATAATAATAATAATGGTAAAAGTAAGAATTATAGCAGGCTTCGCCGAAGAGTTGGGCAAAAGCGAGTCCAGCTGCTGCCGAACCGCGTCATAGGCGAATTGGTTGCCGGCGCCGGGCCGACTTATGGGGCCCAAACAGCCGAAGCGGGAGCTAATCATATCGGACAGCTTTGGGAGTGTCTAATAAATTATTTAAGAATTGCAGTGAACATATTCCAAGTTTTATGCCTATATCGTATCTCTCCTTTTTGGACTTGAGGAGCTATTATTCGGTATATTTGCTGCGTTCTGCCCTTCGCCCTGTCCTGCTGCTGGATTTTTGGTAGTACTATGTAGTAGCTGGAACCTCGACGCTTACACAGCAAGCGGGTCATGGGCTAAGTTACGCTACGCTAGAAGCGATGACTGATTATCACTAATCAAAGGCAGCCCAACGTTGTTAGGAGTTCGTAGAATTAAAAGACTTTAACGGAGAGAGCTGGAACCTGGGCCCTTAAGCTTGGAAAAATAAGAGGGAACCTTGGGGCTGGAGGTCGCTAGTCTAGTGTGTTCGGGTTTGCGGACTCGGCGAGCGGCTTAGGCTTAAGGAGACCCGGCATGGGCAACCAATAACCAGTAAGCTAATGGATAGGCTGGGGGGTGATGGCAAGAAGAACTGGAGACCGACCCTTCAATTCTGCTAAGCAATTAAGAGTAATTATTAAAGGATCATACAGATTATATACAGATCCGTAGAATTATTAGAGTTGTATCCCTTGTATTGCTATTGCCATGCTGTAGTCCAGCTGTAAGTTAGGCCATAAATACTAGAAAGATAGGAACGTAGGTGACAACGGAATAGGTGAAGCCCCATGTCATATCTCAATCCCATCCAGCCTCCTGAAAAATATCCCAACATTCCCATACCCCTGCGCTCCTAAGCCCGTCTCATCTATCACAGCAAACACCACTTTCTCCCACCAACCCCCGCGGAACTCGGGCTCCGAGAATACCTCTGCCCAGCAGTTGGCAACCTCCTCTGGTGGGTTTCTAAAGGCGCCACATCCAAGCGCACCCAGAACCACTTTCCGATGCCCCTTCCACGCAGAGAGTCGAAGAATAACGCGCATTTTCTCCTTGGTGCGATCGCGATCGTTGGGATTTACAAACTTCAACAGTGAATTGGCGCCGATGATCACATCAGGGCGACGCAGTGCTGCCATAGATATAACGCTAACAAGAGGGAGCGTATCGGGGTTTGACAAATCCATCAAACCATGGCCGTCCTTCAAACCGTTTCTGAATACAATGACGGCCGGGCTATAGATCACGGCATTGGAGGGTGTAGGGTAGAAAGGTCTTTTAAGGGATGCGGTGAGCGTGCTGCGTCTGCAGAGTGCTTCTTCCTGCGCTCGCGCGCCGCTGAGCCAACCGCCGCCCGGAACAAAATCACTAGCCATGTTCAAGACGGTGACATCTGTCGCTGGGGAGCTCGACTGGTTATTACTGTTGCTGTCACTGAGCAGTTGGATGCCGGCATCAAAGGTATCCGCCTCGAGGACCTGAATTTTAGTCCCTCTGAACTCGGGGCACAACTTCTGGTCTAGCCGCGGGGGCGCGGTGGGAGATTGGTAAAGAATGCCTTCCCTTAATAAAGTGCTATTTTTGGATGCATCCAGAATACTCGGGATGACTGTTTTCGTTTCGTGGGAGATGGCTCGTAGTTGTGCGCGTTCGTTCGTACGTTCGTTGGCAACGTTTCCCCGGCCTTGACCCCGACCTGGACCTCGACCTCGACTCCGACCTCGAGTAGGTTGTCCAGCAAAACCTCCCACATCCTGGAGTCCACGTCTGCGTCCGCGGCTTCTGGGAGAGCTTGCGGCGCTAAATGTTCCTCTGGCTGGATTCGACATAATGATCGAATTCAATCTCTGGTAGGGTAGTACATGGTGTTAGTTCAGAAACAATTTTTCCTGCAAGGAACAGGAAGCCGCTGGAAACATTTAAGTATCTCAAATTCAGTTTGATGCATGTTGTTGATGAATGGCGAAAATATTCCTGACTCATGAGGATAGATAGATTGAATTACCTATTTGGGTGTCCGATTTCTCGCACGGCGAATGGTCAGCGCGGAACTACTTCGTCGTTAATCGGATCCACTGGCAATGTAATCCGTATACGAGAAGTGGATGATACAAAGTCGAAAATTGGTGTCTGTTTGTCTGCTCAAGAAATCCTATGGAGAATTGGGGGGAGATTATCTTTGCTAACCATTCTTACTCTGAATTCTTATTATCATTGTCGTTGTCGCTGTTGCTGTTGCTGCTGTTGGTTACTTTTGATGGCCTCAGGCATACGAATGAGGAGACACAAGCCATTCGCTTGGTGGGAAGAGGATTTCAGCATAAAATATTGATTTTGCTGAAATGCTCTCAGGCCCTGATTCTCAAAGGTAGATGACGACCATGAATAGAGTTGATATTTCTACTCTCCTTGCTTTGTTTGATTCAACCCGTTGAAGTAACCGGTTGTGATAGGAGATAGGCTTTCTGGATCGCGAGTTTAGTTGGAATAAGCTCCACACCCTCGCTTTCTGAATATATATATATATATATATATTTACTTATTAGTTGTAATATCACCATTTTCAAATTGTAAGACATTTGAGATATTGATTTACAACATGCTTGATTGATTTCTCACGCACCATTCATATCCAAGGTGAAACCTAGCTTCTACTCTGGAGAGCACGCAATTCTATGAATACCGTATGAATGCAAAACACTGATTATAGCTGAATTTCTAAAGATAAATGTGATTGTCTGACAGCATCCACGGGTTATTGAATATGGCGATACAGAAATCCCTGGTGAATAAAAGAAACCGACCGTCGGTTGTAAGGCAAGAAGGTATTCATCGGGAGCATTTGAATATCGGTTGTAAAGGGTTGAGCATATGGAGCGAGTGATCGAATCTCACATGGGCCTTCTCGACAATGAAAATAACAAAAGGAAGGAGAAGGCGAGGTCCGCCATCCAAGATCAATTTACAAGTCAATTCATTGTTTTCTCTGGCTTCCCATCGGACGTCCTCGAACATAAGATCGCAGAAATCAATGTCACCGAGACGACATTTTCCTCCCATCACAGGCAGTTTAAAAGTCCCTGTCATAAAAGTGATACACCTTCCGCACGAACTAGCCAGTCGGGTATTTGAAAGGTTGTTGGAGAATGCCATCAAATCAAGGGGTCTTGAGAGGGAATTAGTCCTCCAAGGCAGAGTAAAAGTCCACGGCCAATAAGACAAAGAGCCAGGTCGCGCCTATAGTCCACACACCCTTCCAGCTGGCGGAGCGACCCGACCGCGAAGCGTGGTTGTTGCCGTTGTAGAGCCAGAGGTGCAGAGCCAAGTTGATGCCGACGCGCGTTGGTGGCTAGAACATTCAGATGGGGATGTGACGATTGCGCTTACTATTTCAATTCAAAGAACAGCGACAAGGGGCATTACCGTCCGACGATGGCAGGCCATTGATCGCCCGACCAGAAGAAACCCGCATAGATGGGTTACTGAACTCATGCAAGAGGCCAACATTATTAGAGAAGCGGATAGATCGATCGCCACTATTGCGGCATCGGTGAAATTGCTGTTTGATAGGGTGGTGATTCATCTCCCCTCAACATCAGTAGAAGCCGATATCCTTATCCCAGGTGAGGCGCTGAAAATGCTCGGGGAGGAGGTTTGGGTGGTTCAGGGGCAGGGAAGACTCAAATGCGACGAGTGGGACATAAAAATTATAAAAGCTCTGCGCGTATCGGTTCACAACAATTATCTATGACCTTGTACTCTGACTTAATAAACGTCGATATCTTTTCGAGGGGTGACATATCAGATCTAGTACCATTGCTCCTTTGTATTTAATACGTTCCCTGCCTGGATAACGCAATTACGTGACCCTCGGTCTTCCGTTAGCCGGATTTGGTTGTCAAAACCCCGATAGTCACACGAATGGACTAGGTAACACAATAATATTCCGTGTCTCAGCCAGATTCCTCAGTTAGGGGTGCGGATTTGGTTGGACGACCTCTAAGCGCAATACTGGGATGCTTGTTTTTTATATGCTGGTTCAAGTTCCAAGTCCTTGAAAACCCTTTCGTCGAGCGAGAACAGCCTTTCACGGGGCAGTAAATCTCCCCACCACAGCCCTGTCCGCGTTTTCGGGAAAGGCTGGTAATATTAGGAATTGCGAAATCTGAATCAGACGTCCCCGATCCTTGTTCCTCAACATATTCCCACGTAGGCAAACGATCTTCATTCCCTTCTTTTAGTTCCAGTTTGCCTTCGTTGAGCTTTCTGAATGCCATATCCTCCTTAAATAGTTCAGAGCAGCGCTTCGCCGTTCGCATAACAACCGATGCTGGCCACCCAGACATTGAAGCAATACCAACAACATCACTCCAATCCCGTAGGCCCAATTTGGATTCCCTAGAGCCAGGAGATCGGCTGCGAGAGCGGCGAGGAGTACTCGACCTTGTCCGTTGGCGAATCGACACGCGTGATTTAGGATTAGAGGCATCGGATTGCTCGATGCTTCCTTGGTGGTCTAATGTAACGGGAGGACCCCTACTCCTTAACGAATGGCGAGATCGTTTTAATCCTCGGGAGCCCGAAATGCTGCTGAGCGATATAGCCCGTGATCTTGACGCGGACCTCGAAGTTAACCCCTCCTCAGTTTCTGTTTCATGTTCGCTTTGAGATAAATCTATAGTTGAAACATAGGCTTGTCGGGCGTGATGTAAGCTCATAAGGATATTATCAAAATCGCTGAGAATGTGCCGTGCTGTTGGCCGGAGTATCGATCTCGACTTGTCATCATCCGCCTGGACGACCGGTCGGAATTGAGTGTCTGCGTGTATGCCAACATCGTCGTCAGATCCTTCCGCACCCGTGCTTATGGCTCCACCCGTATCAGTCGCAGAAGCCATCCCTTTGAACCTCTGGCGAGCACGGGGACTTTGATTATCCCACGCTCGCGATTCAAACCTTTCTTTAGCTGTTTTTAACATATGGGCCAAGAGACACTCTTCTAGCTCTACACTAGGACGTCCGTCGGATGGACCGGCCACATTCCAGATGTCTGAGTCGTCTTTCGGTACATGTAAATCTCCTCTTGGCACCTCGTCTGCAGGTAGAGGCCATGCAGTCCACTGTTTCGTTGGCATGAATTTCGACGATGGCGACTCGTCTGCTTCGCCATTAGACTGCTGTACTTGATCTTGCTCTGGCTTTTGAGATGTAGTTGCCGTCGCTCTCCTTTTGAGTGCGAACGCGTTGAATAGATGAATGGATAGATCTCTGGCACGCATTGCTTCTAAAAAACTTATTTCGTTCCTTTCCTGTCGCGTCCTCGCACGCCATGTTGATGGAGGGCCAAGGTATCTGTTTGGTCTTTCCGGTACAGGGGAATCGCCTGATGAATCGTAATCATCCGCTACCCCAGGTGGTTGATCTTCCTCGTGTGCATTTGAATTGCTGTCCGGGTGTGAGAGATCGTTATCTTCGGTGATGCAAGCCCCATCATCAGAAGCTTCTACTTGCGGAAATCGTTGCCCAGCAATCACATTCACTTCATATTCCAGAGAATCTGCCTCTACTGGCATACTTGATGGATCTTCCCGAACTTGTTGATATGAGGATGGGCTTGCGGGTGAGGACTGTGAATCCACCCATTGCGAACTCAGAATTGACATTCTCGCCTTAGCTCAAAGCGGAACGCAGAATGTCCTGGTGAGATACGGAGGCGGAGTGTGAGGGCAAATAGTGACTATCCATATTTCTCGTTAAGACAGCGCGATCGGCTCTGTGTCGTGGTCTGGTTGCAAAGAGAGCCGGGTATTTGGACCAGCAAAATATGATAGACTTTGAGATATATGAATGAAAAGAGCGGAGAAGGGCTAAGAGCCTTGTCCGAAGACTGGTTATACAAGGTCTGGAGTGCCTTTTCCTATTCGCTATTGTATTTGACTTTTCTAGATATCAGAACTAAACAGTTTAAACCGAAGAAACAAGACGTCGCTCTAATTTTCTCGTGTTTCAAAGCCACGCAGAAGAAAATATGGTCACGTGATCGAAAGTTTTTCGGCAAGCCGACTTGGCAGAGTCGGATGTCCCGAAACTGATGCATGACGGAGCCGCTGAAGGGGAGGACAAGTGATCAATTAGGACGAGTTATGCAAAACACGTTTTATTAGCTATGTGATTTTACGTAGACTGCAAATAGCTTAGCTCGGACTCCAAACAACAAACTCCTACAGAAAAAGTGTTCTCATCGATGTCCACGCAAATTCCTGTGTGGCAGTCTCAACATCTGCCAATTCTCAGGTGTCATAAAGAAAAAAGAAAGAACCACAAAGGCCACACATTAAATTAAAACGCAAACAAAAAATATTTTTCGTTTACTTCTTCTTAAGACTTTGTTCAATCTTTCTTCGCTTCTGCCTCAACTTCTCCGCTTCCGCATCCTGCTTCTTATTCGAGTAAATCATCTTATCGAGGAGCTTGCGTTTCTTGCGACTCATCATCATCTTTTGGCGTTCAAGTTCCTCCTCTTCCTTCTTCTTCTGGGTCGCCCGTTTTTTAGCTAAAGGCGCTTGTTGCTTTTTGTTCTTAGCAGCTCCATTCTCTGCTTGGCTACCGGCCGAGAATGGAAGTCCAGCAGCCTCGGCTTCCAGTTCCTTCTGGTGCTGCGAGCGAGCTTTCTCGTCTTCGTCTTCTGACTCGGAACTCATGTCTCCGTCCTGGTCGAACCCTTCGAATTCATCTGCCCCTTCACCATCATCGCTGCTTTCGTCCGTGTCTTCTGCCATAGCGATGTCCATTCCGCCATTGTTCGACGCATTGTCGGACGCGTCCTCATCGTCCGAGTCACGTGTCAGAGTAGCAAGCAATTTTTTGCTTTGTTTTGATTTAGTAGCTTCTTCCTCACTCTCCTCGTCTTCGTCGTCATCGTACTCATCGGCTTCAGCAGCTCTTTCAGCCTCCCCTTCTTCCTCTTGGTCAGCGAGGCTGGCTCTCGGGTCGTAGCCACCCTTGGAAGGTTTGACCCATGGACTCAGATGTGGTGGCAATGTAGCGCCAGGGGCATAAAGGTCAGGTCGTAAAAGATTTCCTTCGTTGATGCAATCCCACACCCATTGAGGCTGAATATAAGTCCGGCCAGGGACCCTGGTCCCTGGTCTTACCCTCAGAACGGTTTCAGTTCCATCTTCGGGGTTTTTGGGCAATGGGGGAAGTGCAGACTCAGGAAGTTGGGGGCGGTCAACGATTTGGTGTGTTATGCGAGGGTCTAATTCGTCCTGCGTAAATGCACCATCTCCGAGAACGGTATCCCATCCAATGCGCTTGCAACCAAAAGAACGTAGCAAGAACTCGAGAGGTGCGCGGGGAGCCTCTCGGGAGATATAGAAGGTGAATGGCGAAAATAACGAGCCGGCTTCACTTCCACTGATTTGTGGTTGTGGTAAGGTATCAGCCTCAGGTGCAATTGGCTCGAATGTGTCGATGACATCGGTATTATCCTCTTGGGCTTCGGTCGCTTGCTCTGTAGGCTCTGTATCGAGCTGGGTCTTTTCGAGTATGTTGTCGACCTTAGCCTGAAGGTCTTTTGATGCAGGCGCTTCTTTCTCAGTGCTCCCATTCGGTTGCTGAGAACTCTGAATAGTCTTTTGTGTTTCGCCAAAATTTCGGCCTTCCAAGGTGAAAGCTGCGAGTTCAGCGCCGCGTTCATCGCTCAACTTATCAAACTTAGGTGGGTAAACCAAGCCGATCGAAGTGTAGAGTCTATAGTTGACGAAACCAAGCAGAGTAGTGTAAAACTCCACGAAAGTGCCCATAATTCGATAGTCCACATCACCAGTAACTCTCTGCACAAATCGATAAGGCACCAGCCACATTATATCCTGGCCTTGAATTGTAGCTTGATAATATATCCCTTTAATTGAGAGGAAAGATTTTCGGAGAGAATTGGTGGCGATCAGGTAATGTTGGAATTCATGACATAGGCGCTGGCAGAGAGAAAGAGTCTTAGGCGGCACAGTGGTCGTCGAGGGGAGATTGGCAAACAAAAAGAGAAGCGACAAAGCATCATCCAAGTCCCGAAGTGCATCTATAAATGTCGGATACCGTTCTTTGATAATATGATCCAGCGAGAGCTTTGGTGCGTTATTCTTCTCTAGTCTTGCGGCATCTCCAACTTCTCCACGGCCGAGAGCCCTAGCAATCTTCTTGGCAAGGGCCTTTTGTTCCCGAAATTTCTTAAGTAAAGGTTCATGAAGAAGGTACTGAATATCTCTTGTGTAATAGAAGGTGGTGCTCGGGGTCGCGGATTTCGAAGCTTTTTTCTTGTTTCGAGGTTCACGGGGATAGATACCTAGTACAAATCGAATTAGACATTGCAATGAAACACACCACGAAAAGGAAATGATTTCCTCACCCTTGAAAATACATAATCTGCGGAAATCAGGGAGAGAAATCTGCAGTTTGCGCACTGCCTGAGTTCTGGTGATGAAATTTTTCGCCTGGCCAGAAGTGCCTGTAGAGAAAAATAAAATAGCGTTAGCAAACCAAATTCAGCCATAATACCCGTACATTAGGAATTTCATACCTTTCTTCTTTATTTTCCCCATTTTTCAGATTGGAATTGTGTCAAATTGCAGCAAAGCCTTATGGATTCCAATGCTGGATATCAGGCGTTCGAGGGAAAAAAAAAAGTTCCTCTCCAGAGTTAAACTTGTGCGGGTCGGAGAAAAGCTCGATGTGGCCCGTGCGTCAACAGCCGCTAGCGCGCGTGATGGGAAGTTGATACGTGGGGAGATATATATTGACACCACTCGAATGATTTCTTGGTAGAGCCAACGCTCGTTTATCCCAATTACCAGGCCTTTTTGTTTACTGTCCTAGCAGCATGAACTTCTTCCGCAATTTCTATTCATGATGCCGGTCGATAGAAGAAAACTGTGCGTGCTCGGAGGAGCAATCGCTCTCCGCATTCTTTTATTTACCCTCTTCCCGACGCTCCCCGACCTCCTAACGGGTCGAGTGGAAGTTTCTACACCGGTCAGCAGCTTTAAGAGGCGTGAGTTGATACTGTCCACCCCCATACATTCGAGTCATTGCTAATTGCTGATGTGTGTTGCGCGCCGAAAGTCCAAGAAGGTGTCTTTCTATACACTCGAAACGTCAGCCCTTACGATGGTGGAGTGTATCACCAGGTAGATACTGAATATATCAACGTATAGACCTAATGCAACGCGCCACAATCTAATATGCTCTTAAAAAAGGCCCCGATTCTTCTCCCGATATTTGCACTCCTCCCGCAGTCTGCCAGCCATCCTCTCCTCACCGGTCTGGTATACATCTTCCTCGACCTTCTGAACGCCGCGGCTTTGATTAGCATATCGAACTCCGGCGAATCCGTGGTGTCTCGACTTTACGCGTCCCCACGGAATCATATTAAATGGGATGGAGTATCAATTGCTGCAGGGTATGTTTGGCGTAGTAGATTCAGGGTAGAAGGAACTACTCAAAAGTGAATTCTAACACATCCCTAGGTACCTATTTAATCCATTTGTAATTGCGACATGTCTGGGCAGATCGACCAACAGTTTCACCAATTCTGCAATCCTATATGCGATTTCGAATGCAGTTGCAGGTAATACCTTCAATTCCATGTTCGCGCTGGGATTCGCTTCTTATCTATCGCTTTATCCTGCTCTCCTATACCTGCCTCTGATCCTGCTCTGCTACGACCGAAATATATCACAAGGCAAGTTCACAGGCAGTTCTCTCGCCTATGCACTAAAATATTTTCTACTATTTGTCACGAGTGTTATGGTACTCCTCTATATGTCTTATATCATTACTGGTAATTCATGGGAGTTCATATCTGCGACGTATGGGGTTCAGCTCCTGGTGCCTGATTTGACGCCCAATGCGGGTCTTTGGTGGTATTTCCTGATTGAGATTTTCGATCCGTTCCGGGAATTTTTCCTGGGTGTTTTCTGGTTACATCTGGCATCGTACCTTGGCGCCTTCACTGTTAGGATGAGGACCCAGCCGCTCTTTGTGATCACCGCGCTCCTTGGAATATTTGCGATTTTCAAACCATACCCAAGCATTTCCGACGTATCCATCTACTTTGCGCTTTTACCCCTATACCGCCATGTTTTCCCGTGTACGTACCACCCCATTCTTCTCGCTTCCTTTGGCACATATTTGCTAACCTCAAAGCCAGTAATGCGTTATACCTTTTTCGCCGTTGCCGCTTTGCTATATGCAACACTTCTTGGCCCAATATTCCACCATTTATGGATATACGCTGGTTCGGGCAATGCCAATTTCTTCTATGCGATAACTCTAGTCTGGAGTCTGGGGCTCTCAATCCTCGTCGCAGATTCGATATTCGCTGTCCTTCGCGATGAGTGGGAGAAGAGCCGGCCAGATATGAAAGGGAAATATGCCAAGCAGATCTAACATCGTGTTTGGCAAGCCGTCCGACAACCATGGAAAGAAATCCACTGGGTTTTTTTGCTCATTCACCAGACAACGTCTATATTATTTGAGTCATATTTTGTTGTCTGTGAGTTGTCAATGACCTTAGATAATATCATATAGTCGTATTCCCTGATATGTCCGTTCCTAAGTTTCATCGGTTTGGGAGAAAACTCATCCTCTCCGTATCCCAGCCGTTCATAGAAGCGAATGGCAGGTCCATTCGCTTTGAAAACCGTCAACATGGTCTTCTGCAACCCGATGTTCCGTCCTATCTCCTCATAATATCCAAGTAACATTTTCCCCAGCCCCCTGTGCTGTAGCTCTGGCGCAAGGTGAATCTCGTAGCAATATAGGACTTCAATTTCGTCTTCGTATGTAACCATGAACGACAGGAAGCCCCCCAACTCCCGGCCGCCTATTTGAGGAGTCCATGCCCTTTTGTCTAAAATTTTTTGACATTCCGATTTCGCCAGAGTCGGAGGAGGCTGAGGACTACTAGGAGTGGTGTTACGGACCAGGAGCATATAGCGCATATCCAGCAGTTTCATTTCATTTTTCTTCTTCACAGGTGACCAGCCTGTGGTCGAGTGTTTGTACATCTCGGAGCTGGTAAGTTTCACCAGCAAAAAGCATGACTCGAGATCTGTCTTGGGTATCGAGCTTGGCGAGTGTATTTCAATTGAATAAGTATCATAACGTTCCTGATCAGTGACTATGGGTGTTGTGCAGGGAACGGATATCGAGAAGTCCCGGATTCGGGGCGGGATATAACGATTAATAAATTCTTCAAGTGGGAGGGCATTCACGCTTTCGACAAGTTGTGGCCTTTTTGCTGGAGGGTTTGGTTCATCTGGGTTAAAACGCGGCCGGTGTCAGATATGGAAGTCAGCCAGCAATATGAAGATTGGGTTATGGCTTACATGACGCTTGTTTTCTCCGCTGTAGCACTACTTCCTTGCTACCTCTATCCGATACGCTCTTCTCATTTTCTTTCAGGGTCTTCTCCATCCCGTTCCTTGCTAAAGCCTCTGTGTCAAGCGCATGATTCCTTTTGGTCGAAAATGTTGTAGGTTTCGCGATTCTACCGTCCCGCACTCTCCGCAGGACAGACATAGCTTCCTCTCTGATCGTGCCGAGCATTGGCCCACTTCCTGTTACCTATAGATACCGATCGGTAAAACAAGGAATACAGCCACGTCAGCGCAGGCCTCAGTAAATCTTTCCTTCTCGTGAGTGGATGAATTCAAAAAACCAAATGACATAATTTAGCGATAAGGAGACGCGATAAATCGCGTGTCTACTGCTCGGTTCCAGCGCTACTCTGCCACCGCCTTTTGATTCTGCCGCTCCAAGTCTTCTCCGTATGAGCACAAAGGAAACCAAAGGAAATCGCCCTGTGTACTGCGTGTATAAGTTCAGGATATACACCGAAGTTGGATGGCGGAGGAACCGGAATCCGCAATTCCTGCAATATTCATCCATGCGCTGGTCAGCTCGCCTTTTCTCGGCTGCTGGACAGCCGCCGCGCAGACTCGGAAAGCAAACCATCAGCCTTGAGCATGTAGGTTTATTTTATATATATTTTACTCCGCCCCGCGGGGAATCATCTAGTTATCCACAGTTACAAAGCCGGAGAGTACCAGCTTACGCTAACTTGAGCCCTAATTATTCCCACACACATAGTTCGTTCAACGAAAGCGAGCACTCAGCCTCTGGCGTGAGATTGTGCGAGCTACAAACAGTACGCCCGTCCTCTGCTCTCCATTGATTCTATTCCCGGCCACCCGCCCCCCTTTTCCCATTCTATGAAGACGCGGCAGAAACGGCAACTCCTAACCATTCCCATTCTTTGTCACGGATTATAGGGATTCCCAAGTCCAGCGCAAGAGATGAAATGCGCTCTTTTGCTCGTCATGAATTCGAACGGAATAAAGATGCTACAGATCTGGTATGGGGATTGCACCTTCACGGCTCTTCTCGTTTCTTGTTGTTATGCTAAATATTGGGACTAATATAAATTCCTTCCTCGGGATATAACTGCCAGACTCATATTAGGTACCTGATCTCGGTATGTTTATCTCTATATTCCCCCGCCGCACTCTCCTCATTCTTCCTGTCCTGTACTCGAAATCGGAACGCATACAACGGCTGAATGCTGATTTTCTAGACCGGGAAAACGGAGTTTGATGCCATGCGGCGATATATCGATGAACTGGCGGCATGATTATCGTGTTTGGATATAAAACTACACTCGCCAAACTTACACTGCTAGTACCGGGAACTCCTTGTATAAAATTTGAAAAAGAAAATGCGCCGGCATGGAAGCAAGGGTGGAATACCACGGCTCATTGATCTATATTGACTCGATGTGTGTGTGTGTGTGTTATATATGTAGTACTGACCAGCGTATCCTTACCTCGATCCTCAGAGAAAAATGTATAGAAATAGAAAATAGTTGATAATACACATACCATAACACTAATAATAATATTAATAATATTAAAAAGAAGAGATGTATTCCCAGTTGAAGCACCGTATCCGAGAGCCCTATATACAAGCAAAAAAAAAAAAAAAACAAGAATCGTACAAATCTAGATCACCCGTAGATAAGCCCGACAAAAACGAAAAGGAAGGATGGGGAGAGGGTTGGGAGTAAAAAAAAAATACAAAAAAAAAAAAAAAAGGTGATGAAACCAGACCAGGTCAGGCCACCCACCACGGGATATTTTCCGGTGATATCAACAACCTTTCGTAACCCAGTCTATTATTTCCATCTCCAACCAGCCACCTGTCAAAGTTGCTGGTTGATTCCAGCTTCTCTCCAACCCCTAAACCGGAAAGCCCAAAGTCCACAGGGCAACCAGGCAAAGCAAGCCCTAAACATCCATCCCATCTTCCCGGCCCAAACCCCCCTCATATCTTCCTTCTAACCATTCCTCTTCTCCGCCTCCTTCGCCGCCATCTCCATGGCAGCATGCCTCTGCCTCCAATCCCTATCCTCTTTATCCCGTACCTCCAGCTCCTTCAACCACGCATCCCGCTTCTCCTGATCCTGTTTCTCCTGCAACGCCTTCTCGAACTCCTTGCGCTGTCTGCGCTCCTGCCCGTAGTAGATGCCGCCGGCGACAATGGCGAAGAGCGTAAAGGCGTGCCCGTAGATACGCGCGCGGAACATGCGATTCAGTTCGACGGAGTCGCGGGCTTTCATGGATTTGTAGGCGCGCCAAAGGGCATAGCTGGTTGCAGCATAGCCTGGGGTTGAGTGTTGTTAATGTTTTGGTTAGGGCGACTTTCTTCTTTTTTTTCTATTTTGGGGTTTTTTTCTTTTCTTTTCTTTTTCCTTTCTTTGTATTCTTGTGGGTAGGAGGAGGGATTTTAAGAACAGGGGCGGGTATGAAGTTCTTTACCTATGGGGATGAGAGGCTCTTCTTTAAGGCGGCGGGTGATTTTCTGCCATTTCGTTTCTTGGAAATACTCTCTACGAGATTATTGGGGGGTTAGATAGATCAATGATGGACTTCAGCAGAGGGAGGGGGGCGGCAAAGACGTGTCCAGTTGGTGTACATACGGATGCGCGTCAAATGACGACGGCAGGGGAGTGTTGTCTATATTGGGCATTATAACAATGTCAATTGGTATAGGCGGATATGCTAAACTGGATGGACGTTGGCCGGCGTCGGGGTTTTCTTTTTTTCTTTCTGTTTTTAGATTTTTAGCTCCCTATTGTGAGGGTGGGGGTTGGAGATGGGAATCGATCGTGTGCAATCAACGGGACCCCTTAGATGCCGGATGCAAGTCTGAATCTAGGAGTCTGTACTGGACTGGGGAAATCGAAAGGTTCAGGGCATTGGTTGCGGCGTTTGGTGGAGTGAGCATGAGATCCCTTTGGCGATGATCGTGTAAAATCGCATCTCGGCGAGCAGAGACAGTCTGGGCTTTTTGCGGATGACGTCGAGGGATGAATGCGCTAGTGCTAATGGATATCTTGGCAGCCGAGCTTCCGCATGCTTCACGAATAGTAAATGATAGTTATCAATACAAGGAATAAAAAGCTTACTTTTATTTTGTGTCTTGCAACCAAAAATGATGGGTTTGTAGAGGCATAGCATATTCACAAATTTTTTTTAAATTGTTACATGTACAATAAAAAGCTAATGGGGAATGTGGCCACAGCCGTATGGTTAGAGTTAGCCAGAGGCAGGCTTCCCAGCGTTCATTCTACAACAGCCCTTATACCTTCAACTCCAGCGGCCCTTCTTGGCTTGCTGGAATATACAAAAGGTCTCTGTTCACTCACATCTCCACTCGACTCGGCTAACATCCTCCTGAGTGACCATAGTGGCAGATATGTGGTGGTAGTCTGCTGGTTGAACAAATCTGAAACCAGTGCATATGTAGTGATGTGGTAATCAGTAGTTAACATGTCGCAACAACATCACCCTAATTTAAGCATCTACCACACATGGGTTTGAACCTTATGTGAAGGTCAACAGAATGCAAAGAGGCGCAGGTGAGATATGCCAGGTGGTTTTCTGTTTGTTGCCCAACCCTTCTTTAACCCAGTCTGCAGTGGCTGCCTGCCTTATGACTGTAATAACCGTGTAGCCGTCCCGAATCGGGACACAGCAATGGAAAGCACAACCCACAGCTCCTGGAGATCTCAAAGGAAGAAGATGCCAATCCGCTATCCGACTCTGATCTAACAGGACACTGCGATCAATTGAAACAACAAGAAGCCGCTCCTTCACCGAAAAGCCACAAAAAGAAGTCCCGGGTCAAAGGCGGGGAAGCCGCGGCTTTGATATGTATTGTTGAAACAGAAGGCGGGAGAAGAAACCGGTTGTCTCTTTTTATTTAATTATGGAGACATAAAAACAGGTTGAGTGGCTCACGGGGGTGTCCGTCCGATTTAAACCGTGTTGTGCAAGCATAGTTACTAGCTCCCCTTCCTGGGTGTAGTGGTGTAGTCATAGCTTGGGTATCCAAGTTGGGAGAACTTCGGATTCCCAGTCCAGCATAAATAACAACAAGATTTGTATGTCATCTGTTTCTGCTCTCATCCTGTGATGTACCACTGCGTAAGCAGATGTTTTTGCATCTTGAGGGTCGAACAGGAATGCGGCCAGTTGCTGACCATGCAAGGGTTTAGACATGATGCATGAGGCCCTTATAACCAGTTGCGTTTCCATCCAACACTGGCCTATTGCATAATTTCTATTATGCAATTGGCCTCTTTCCCCTAGGCTGGAACCACTGGTCCAGACTTAAAAGGCACCCGTGGAGCATGTTGGAGTCCCTCTGCGGGAAAACGGGTGCCGCAAAGACAATCAATAAGCTTGCAACGTGCAATCTGCAGCCAATCCAACCCCGCAGCGCCGTGATTAGCCGCATGTTTCCAGTAATACAGCTCAAACAACGTGCTTTTCTCCCGGGGTCTTCCAAGGGCTAGAAGATCCAACCGTAGCATCGCCCGACGATATGAGTGGGTTTCCTGTAGTTATCCAGGCGATTAAAAAGCCGAATCATCCATCCAGCTGACTGAAAAGAAAAACGCCCCAACGATGTCATCTCTCGCAATACTTAGAACCCTCTTCCCGTCGTCTTCCAACGTGTATGTATGTTGGTTGTCGTTCAGGAGAAAGAAAAGGTGGTTGACAAGGAGCGACCAGGGCTAGCCACTTAGGTAAGCTCCCCTTGCCAGCCAACCCCAGTTCCGATATCGCCATAGGCAAAAAAAAAAAAAAGGGTTCCAGTCACCGCCGCTGAGGGGCGCCATTCCACCTCCAAACCATCCAAAAGCGAGGATTCAGCCATACAACTGCCAGTTCCAAGGACCAAACCCACTCAATTGCTAACTAGCAAAAGGAGAAGAGACTCCCGAGTTGCCAACCATGGCGGAAGCGCCCTTAACAAATGGCTGTGGCTCACCACGCACTCCCAGACTTAACTCTTTCTCGCTGACTGAATACTCCGCAAATCCTTCCCCGCCTAATGAGAGGCATGGTCTGCCTCCTGATTGGGAGATTCCAGAGGCATTTCTACTGCCAAATGGATATCCAGATGTATGCACCTCCTTTCCAGTCAAAATATGGGCTATCCAAAATCTTAACGCTTCGTTCATATCTAGTACTTGCGGTTGATTCTGACTTCCCGCGTCTACGATGTCGTCAAAGAAACACCTTTAACACACGCCGTGAACATGAGTAACCGCCTGGAATGCAAAGTCTTTTTGAAACGAGAGGATTTGCTTCCCGTCTTTAGCTTCAAGCTTCGAGGTGCTTATAACAAGATGGCCCATTTGAGCCCAGAGAGAATGTGGAAGGGTGTTATTGCATGTTCTGCAGGTAAGGCTGCTACTACATCTTCTTATTTATTTATTTATTTATTGTGTGTGTGTGTGTGTGTGTGTGTGTGTGTGTGTGTGTGTCTATATCTCCTTACTCACTCAGCGACCTAGGGAACCATGCCCAAGGTGTTGCGTACTCTGCACGAACGTTGAAAATCCCCGCTACCATCGTGATGCCCCAAGGCACCCCTGCTATCAAGCACCGAAATGTCGCCAGATTAGGAGGGACGGTTGTATTGCATGGACGCGATTTCGACGCAGCAAAGCTGGAAGCTGCCAGGCTTTCCAAACTACACGATCTTACAAATATCCCCCCCTTTGATGACCCGTATGTGATTGCTGGCCAAGGCACCTGCGGGATGGAGCTACTGCGCCAATCCAATATACAGAATCTCGAAGCGGTGTTTTGCTGCGTCGGTGGCGGGGGCTTGATTGCTGGCATCGGAGTCTATCTCAAGAGAATTGCGCCACACGTCAAAATCATCGGCGTAGAAACGCACGATGCGAACGCAATGTATCAGTCCCTCGCGAACGGTGAGAGGGTTACTTTGAATGAGGTTGGGTTATTTGCAGACGGTGCTGCCGTGCGGGCCGTTGGCGAAGAAACTTTCCGGTTATGCAGAGAGGTGGTCGACGATATTATCCAGGTGTCGACCGACGAGGCATGCGCGGCGATTAAGGACATTTTTGAAGATACGAGATCAGTAGTGGAGCCGGCCGGCGCCCTCTCACTTGCCGGCCTGAAGAAATATGTCGCAATGAATCCATCCCCTGATCCCAATCGAGAGCTTGTGGCGGTAACTTCAGGTGCGAATATGAATTTCGACAGGTTACGTTTTGTAGCTGAGCGCGCTACATTGGGTGAGAGGAAAGAGGCGTTACTGAGCGTCACCATCCCCGAGCGTCCAGGCTCGTTCGCTAAGCTAGTAGAAATCGTGACTCCGCATGATGTCACTGAGTTTAGCTACCGCTACACCCACGGTGAATCCGCGGTCGTGTTCATGGGCATATCACTATCCACCTCGACTGGAACAGAGGATTTGGGTATTATAGTAAACCAGTTATTGCAGGGTGGTATGGTAGCGCAGGATCTGAGCGATAATGAGCTTGCAAAGACGCATATCCGATATCTTGCCGGTGGACGAAGTAACGTCGTCGACGAAAGACTCTTCATGTTTGAATTCCCCGAGCGCCCGGGAGCGCTGGTGAAGTTCCTCACCACCCTCCGGCCACATCAGAATATCTCGTTATTCCACTATCGTAATTACGGGAGTGACGTGGCTAAAGTCCTTGCTGGGATTCAGTGCCCAGCCACGGAGAAGACAGCGCTTGAGGGCTTCCTACACGATTTGGGTTACCCAGTTACTGAGTGCACGGATTCACCGGTTTACCAGATGTTTCTACGAGAGTGATTAGTTTTTACGTGTTTCGTTTGTCTTGGAGATTCCCCCCCAGCCCTTTTTAATCATTTTGCAGTTGAGGTTTTTATCTATTGTGCCCGGATATAACATCCTTTTCCTTTTATTCTTTGCTTGACATCCCTTTTGCTATGATGGCGTTTCCTTTGCTAAGAAAAAGGGCGGATGGGCGTTTGAAGATTTCTGACTTTTTCTGAACTCTGATTCGTTGATTTACTCATCTTCACATTACCTAGGCATGGTTAGATAAAAAGAATCAATGGCACATGTACATGCGGGAATCAGCCGTAACGTTAAGGGATCTATTATTCATGCTTGTTCAATTGCCGAAACCATCTCAAAATTTATGCAGGCGGATCGACACTGATAGGTGGCGGTCGGAGAAACTAAATTCCGGTTAGATTTCCTCTCCGCCAACGAACATCGCGGAATTCATCAAATCGCAGAAATGAGAGAGAAACCTCCGCGTACGAACCGAACTTCTCAATCCGATACTTGACTAGTTAAAAAGATAAAAATAAATCATGAATTAAACATTCATTTCGTACATCCCTAAACGAGCGCGGCTTCACTCCCCCTTCACCCCTGGTCCCTCCTCTCGATCAATCCCACCACCACCACCAACACCTCTACCACGAGCAAAAGGGTGGCTGGTTTCCAATTGTCCGGCGCAGACCGTACACATATAAAATGACGCACTTCCGCTCCCTCCTCTCCTCCTCCTCGCTCTCCCCTCTCATCTCCCTCCGAACACTCACCACCCCATTCACGCGCCAAATACGCTGCGCCTTATCTTCCCGCTCGCTCTGGTCGTTATCCGGCAGCAGCGGCGGACCTTCCACAATCGCTGGCCAGATGCCATGGAGCCGTATCAGCCTGTTTGCACATCTGAGCGCCGGTGTTTCGAGTAACGCGGTAAAGAGCGTTGCTAAGATTGGGGTGAATGCGAATGGTGTGGCGGCGCTTTTTGGAGGACAGGTTCGAGGCATGAAGACGAGATCGTCTGTGAAGAGGCTTTGTGATGGATGTAAGCCTGTGAGAAGAAAGAATCGGGTTTATATTATTTGGTAGGGACTTTTTTTTCCCCGCTTCCTCCCTTTTTAGGCTCATTTTATTGGTATTTCTAGTTACTGATGGTTTGCTTGCAGTTCAAAGAATCCCAAGCATAAACAGCGGCAGGGGAAATAGACGTTTTGGTTAGGTTATGGCGTAGCCGTGGGGATATTTTAACTTGCGTACGACGGGTATTGGGGTCCATAAAGCAGAATATATCGGGAAATCCTTTTTTGCCTTACAGGCCGTGAAATCCTGACGAGTGTTTTTTTTGGTTCATTTTCCGTTTACATATTTGGGGCTTGAAAAGGATGCTTAGACCTAGCTACTCCATGGAGTTTTTTTATCGATGTGTGATATTTATTTTTTTTTTTTTTTATTTATTTTTATGTACATTATTATATATAACTATATATGTTCCCAGCCACTCTCTTCATACGTGCCCCTGCTATGTTTGCCTCCCCATCATATTTGTTGTGCAAGGGCTAGGCTCTGTCTTCCAATTTTCACAGCTTATATGACTCAACAATCATCGGATGAAGGGCTATGGGTAGCAGGGTCTTACACTGCTTGAGCTTCCTCCGAACCTGGACGGCGTATAGTGTATAGATTATGCAGAGACAGACATTTTCTGCATTTCTCCCCTTTTACACCAATGGTCTTGTCTCATTTGTCAAAAATCATCTTCCTCATCGAATGATGATGTTTCTAATTTATATTACCTGTGAAAGTCTTTAAATTGCGCTATACAAATCTAACTGTCAATAGTTTTCAGCAGAATTTTACATGCCCTTCCCCAATGGCTCTGAAATTTGGGTTTGGGTTCAAGAGGAACGGGTTAGCTCATCCCTTAGTCAGCACAATTTTTAAAAAACCTCCGGCCAAAAAAAAGTTCTTGAGACTCCCGGACGAGCGTCGTTTCTCTCCAAGACGAATGTCAAGGCCATCGTCACAATGAGGGCTCACTCTCTTCTTCGGACTCAAGTCCGCTCCCTCACCGGGGTTTCTAGAGCTTCAACTAGACTCCAATATGACCTCTATCGACGATGCGCTGCAACTGCTCCGCTCCGAACCTTCACCACTGCACCCCTGCGCAGAGTCCCAGTGACAGGGCGGTGGCAGCAGGTCCGATATGCCTCTGCGGCAGCTTCTGTGTAAGACAATTCCCATCCTAGTAATTTATCGGAAAGTCAAAACAGAATTGTATTCTGGTTGGAAACGTTAACGCTTTGGCATGTGTCGCTCTAGCTTGGAACATGCCGCGGCGGACCCAGCTACACTCTCTCAATCTGCGATCATTGAAAATATGGACGAAGCAGAAATGAAACGGTTGTCTAAAGTCCGGAATATTGGAATTGCGGTATGGCACATTTATATGGACCCTTCTCTGTCAACACAGCAATTGTGCCGTGATATACTGATCTTTTCCATCTAGGCGCATATCGATAGCGGTAAAACAACCTCGACTGAGCGTATCCTTTTCTATACCGGGCGTATTGGGGCAATTCACGAAGTCCGCGGACGAGATTCCGTCGGTGCTAAAATGGACTCGATGGACTTGGAGCGTGAGAAAGGTATCACAATTCAGTCCGCGGCTACCTTTTGCGACTGGGTCAAGAAAGAAAACGGAAAAGAAGAAAAATATCATATCAACTTGATTGATACACCTGGGCATATTGATTTCACGATCGAGGTTGAAAGAGCCTTGCGTGTTTTGGATGGCGCAGTTTTGATTGCCTGCGCAGTGTCTGGTGTTCAGTCGCAGACTATGACGGTCGACCGACAGATGAGACGCTACAATGTTCCACGCATTTCTTTTGTCAATAAAATGGACAGAATGGGTGCCAATCCTTTCAGAACGATCGAGCAAATTAACCAGAAGCTGAAGATTGCTGCTGCGGCTGTTCAAGTGCCAATTGGTGCTGAGGATGAATTCGAGGGTGTAGTGGATTTGATTCGAATGAAGGCAATCTATAACGAGGGCGCCAAGGGTGAAATTGTTGTAGAAAAGGATGAAATCCCAGAGAAAGTGAAGGCCATCGCGGAAGAGCGGAGGAGAATTCTTGTCGAAACCCTGGCTGATGTGGATGATGAAATTGCTGAGCTTTTCCTTGATGAGAAAGAGCCCACTCAAGAGCAGATCAAGGCTGCGATTCGACGTTCCACAATTGCCCTGAAATTTACGCCTGTCTTCATGGGATCGGCTCTTGCAGACAAGTCCATTCAACCCATGCTGGATGGCGTTTGCGATTACCTCCCGAATCCTTCTGAAATTGAGAATCTCGCCCTCGACCAAAAGAGAGAGGAAGCCCCTGTCAAACTCGTCTCTTATAAATCTCTTCCATTCGTTGGCCTTGCCTTCAAGCTCGAGGAGAGCAACTATGGCCAACTTACATATATTCGTGTGTACCAAGGTGCACTTCGCAAGAGTTCCAATGTCTTCAATGCTAGAAACGGCAAGAAGATCAAGGTCCCGCGAATCGTACGCATGCATTCAAATGAGATGGAAGATGTTGATGAGATCCCTGCTGGTGAGATTTGCGCTGTGTTTGGCGTTGACTGTGCGTCCGGGGATACCTTTACCGATGGCCAGCTTGCCTACAGCATGAGCTCCATGTTCGTACCGGAACCCGTAATTTCTTTGTCAATCCGGCCCAAGAACTCGAAAGACTCGGCCAACTTCTCCAAAGGTATCAACCGTTTCCAGCGCGAGGACCCTACCTTCCGTGTTCACTTTGACGAAGAGAGCGAGGAGACTATTATCTCCGGCATGGGTGAATTGCATCTGGAGGTTTACGTCGAGCGTCTGCGCAGAGAGTACCGCGTCGACTGTGTGACGGGTAAACCACAAGTTGCGTACCGCGAGACAATTGGCGACAAGACTGACTTCGATCACTTGCTCAAGAAACAAACCGGCGGTCCTGGAGACTTTGCAGGAGTTGTGGGTTGGCTGGAGCCGACTGGAAGCTTGGAGCAAAACAAATTTGAGCAGAGAATTGTTGGTGGTGCTATTTCCGAAAAGTACATTTACGCTTGCGAGAAGGGCTTCGATCTGGCCTGTGAGAAGGGTCCTTTGACTGGACACAAGGTCCTTGGAACCCAAATGGTCATCATCGACGGTTCCACTCACGTTACTGATTCCTCCGAAATGGCCTTCAAGATCGCCACTCAGCAAGCTTTCCGAAAGGCTTTCAAGGACAGCAAGCCCCAGGTTCTCGAACCGATGATGAAGACTGTTATCACGGCGCCAGTTGAATTCCAGGGTGATATCATTTCGCTACTGAATAAGCGCAATGCCGTTATCAACGATACTGACAATGGCGTTGACGAATTTACAATATTTGCCGACTGTAGTTTGAACGGTATGTTCGGCTTCAGTACCCATCTTAGAGCTGCTACGCAAGGAAAGGGAGAGTATACCATGGAATTCAGCCACTATGAAAGGGCTCCAGGTCAACTACAGTAAGTTTACGCTATTCTTTTCCGGCCTTACTGCCCTGATTCCCCACCGCCGCTGGCAAGTATTCAGTAGAAATTGTTTTTTCGAGCTAACCACGTTTCATTCGTGCTTGATAGAAAACAACTCATTTCTGAATACGAAGAAGCTCAGGCTGCGAGACACAAGAAATAGAAAGCTTGCAAACTTTCCATTCGTACTCACCTTTCGACAAACACTCCACCAGCATTGGCAGTCAACATTCTATCCCTTCCATACCGGCTCTTCACAATAAAGAACCACACGCATTTTCATGCACCACACCCGCACATACTCGTCATTTTGAGCAACTACACTGCTCGCTCGATAGATCCGCATAAATCTTCTTCCACCATGGAAACCCGTCTCAGGCCTCTGTACTACAACTACTAATATGAGCTCACCTTTCTCCTCTCTATTTTGATCATGTAACACAAGAAAAAATATCATGGATAAAATATTTCATTTCGCGCAGGAGGGTGACTGTTTTCATGGCTTTTTCCTTGGGCTGTTGGGGTTTGGGTTGACTTGTCTATGTCCAAATATTTAAACTCGCAACGCAATGTAATATAGAGATTTCTTCTTCGTTTATTTAGTTTGATTTCATGACAATCAATTTGTTTTATTATAGTTGGTAGGGTAGGTTTTGGGAACGGGCAGTATAGATTTGGTATTTGTTCTGAGCTTTTACTATTTTATTCCTTTGCTTGGGCGAGGAATTATACAACTGTATATTGAGAGTAAAGTTACATCAGTCATAGAACGAACGGTTTGAAATAGGAGGGTCTATGTATAGAAACTAAAGCTATGTACACGGGCAACAAATAACGTCTGTAAATGTCTATCAACTATGGTCATCCAAAAAGTCGTAGCTCAGATAGATTTCACGCGGTTGTACTAAACAGTCAAACTACAACCGTCAAATCATTTGATTGACTTGAAGCCGATTGGTGCAGGCGCGGTATGGTATGTCTGATGTTTGGCCTTGCGGCTTCTTCTGAGCCCGTCTATTTCTCAAAAATCCGCATGATTGAAAGAGTAGCTGAACCGCTAGCTGCAAGCTCATTGTGTCCTGAAATAGGAGCAAGAGGAAATGGGACGGAACAAACCGTTAGTCACTTTCTGAAAACATTGAATATATATATATATAAATGCAAATTTCGGAGTGAACCCTTACCTCCATATCGGACTCTTTCCCACCGAACTCTTTTCACTCTCTTCTCACCATGCTTTGTGATAAATTCTTTTTCCCACACTTTCATCTGCACAACTTCGTCGTCGGACGTATATTCATGCACGTACTTGCCTAACGTATGAGCATTTGGACCTCCTATACTAGTATCATAGAGTATCTGTCCATTTCGCCACGGAATTTCGACGTCATTAACAGCATGTACCACGGTGAGGTCGAACTCTTGGTTTCCATGTGCAGAATCCAC
The DNA here is from genome assembly GCA_003206725.1 of Blastomyces emzantsi. NCBI lineage: Eukaryota > Fungi > Ascomycota > Eurotiomycetes > Onygenales > Ajellomycetaceae > Blastomyces > Blastomyces emzantsi. Next base: position 33,419 of record QGQJ01000201.1, read on the forward strand.
ATCACCAGGTTGAGGGTTGACGCCAGTGAGCCGCGCGAAACGGGCGGCAGACTCCCATGTATCTACGATACGATCAAGGATGTAGTTCTGAAACTTAGGATAGGGTAATAGCGCTGAGAGCAGCGGAGGGAAGATTCCGCCAGCACTATACGTGCCTACCACAGTGCGGACGTTCGAGAAAGGGGCAAAAACAATAACGCCTGCCAGCGGTTCTGGGACAGATGAGGGATCACCGAACGTGTATCGTTCCGCAACGCCGGCTGCGACTGCAGTCCCCAGGCTTTGGCCTGCAACGACGATACGGGATGGGTGAATGGAAAGCGGGGGAGAGGTGAGATAGTTGAGCACCGAGAGCGCGTCGGTAATTAAACCTCCTTCAGTTGGTGATCCGGTGGATTTGCCAAAGCCGCGATAGTCGAACGCAATGACATGCACAGGGTGTTTTGAAGTGGATGCTGCTAGGAAACTGCGGTATATTTGGGGGCGATATCCGGACCCGAGATGAGCGGCATTTCCGTGAACTACATATGATCAAGGGGCCCGAATTAATGATAATACTAGATACAGTTTTATTTGTGGGGTGGGGGAATAAGGTGCGGAGTTGATCCCAGCTAGGATAGCATACGATTTACAACGACTCTCGCATTGGGGTCTTGCGCGAGAAGCTTGAAAGCAGTAGTTTTGGTCATGTCTTCAGCAGGACCAGATGAGGGGTTGGCAGGAAAAGCTGCTTCACTTTCCTTGAATAATTGCGGCGGTATGATGTGCCACGCATAGAGGGTCTCATTATCTGGAGTTCGAATATTGAATGGCTGGACTTGGGATTCTGTGATTGTTAGTAAAAGTGAACCAATGAATCATAAGCCTGGTGAGGGTGTAGGTTAAACAATTCAGTACTTAGGAATCCAAAATACTCGACATCATTGACATCCTGGAGGTAGGTAGGATTGAGTTTGTTGGCGTAGAGTACCCTGGCCAGCGAGAATTGGTGCATTAGAAGATGAGCAAACGCTGTAAAGACTTCTCCGCTAACAACTTATCTGTATCGGGTAACATACGCTCGTTGAACAGATGGGTATGTCAACGAGAAGACTCCAAGGACATATAACAGGCCCGAGAAAGCCAGTAGCCAGTAAGCCTTCTTGAAGATTGGGGCGAGTTCCATATTTAGATAAGCTGTAACAATTGTTAGTATGTACATCGGCTAGTACTTAGAGATAATGGGGACATAGTCAAATGAGCATACAAATTATACAAGAAACGTATAGCTAATTCAAGGCCATAGGAGTGCTGGTGTGCCCGCCCGTTACATCCTGGTTCCCAGTGCGCACACAATCAACAACGCGCTATGAACAACACCGAAAGCAACATATACATTGGAATAGCTTGTAAATGAAGAGCGCCGGGGTAATTATCGAATTAATTATATAAAACGGCACGTACCTGATATTAAATAAACAGGTAGAAAAATGCCGGTTTTAAGTTGCAAGGACACTGCTGAGCTCTACAAAAACAACGGAACGAGAGGAGCAGGGTCACTTTAACCGAATGCAATCCTTCTGTGAGGTTGGTGAGGTACGTTACCACCTCAAATTTCCCCGAGCTGCGTCCGCCAGATTTTGATTCCACGGTATCTTCGTTCTTCGTTCTCTGTTCTTGGTTTCCCCCCGCAGCCTTTAGTTGTCGGATGTTCTGAACTTCTGCCTCTTTGATATCGCGATTGCCCGAGGTCTCAAATCACGTGTACTGAGCTCTCAGATCACGTGAATATAGCATTGACAGCTCGCGGCCGGAATAGGAAATTCAGTCAATCTAATCAAATCTCCGCAACGACCTTTTTTTTGCGACAACTCCTCTTTCTAACACCCGTGACATCACCTGGATTCTCCGCCTCACCTCGTACGGCCGTGAGTTGGAAATGAAGTCTTGCGCATTCCAACCGTCGAAATAGACGTCCCCTTCGCAGTTGCCATGGGCGAGAAACGGAAAGCTCCTCCTCGCGGCGGGGAGTCTGCGGCAAAGAGAAAGCTCTCAGAGGCAACACTCAAACGCGATACCACACCAGCTAAGAGGAAAGCGTCTGCTACACCTACTATCCCTTCGTCGCCGGAGCCTGAAAAGAAAATCCTTCCCACGCAGATTAAAGATGGAGACCCGTTGCCTACTCTTACCAAACCGCAACCAGGCACGCTGTCATTTCAGGAATATCAGTCCTACGCGGAGAGGTACGTGTTCATGGTTTAGGCTTCATGTTGAACCTTGCTTTGTACAAAGGGAATATCTCTGTACTGATTCTTGTCTGCTCTTTAGCGCTGTACTGGCTGCTGCACTCCAGCGGTCAAGGGTGAAGTGGCTCAATGACTGCGTCTTTGAGAAATACTGGACTAAACCTTCCAAGAAGAAATCGCAACCCCAACCACCGCACAACCCCCCACGAGAATCCATGAGTAAACTGGGACCTTGCAGTATCGTAATTGAACCTCATCATTTTGAAGCCATGCTATTTACCGTGCGAAACCCGCAAGCCCAACAGCCAATCCAATATGCACATCCCAAGCGACCAATTGTGCAATACGCACCTCCAAATAATTTCCACCCGTATCAACCACCTCCGGGCCAGCCACGCCAGCCGTACCCCCAGGCTCCCACCATTGCTACCCCTCCCCCAGACCAGCAGCCACCTTCGCAGAATCTGTTTGAACCATCTCTTCACAGTAATACGCCTCCACCTGTCGCCCAACCGGTCCGACAGTCACAACCTGAAGCACCGGCTCCATCACCACCAATCCGCACTCCTCAAGGCCAACCTCCAAGCCATCATCCTCGAAACTACCCCGCGAAAAACGAGCCTATTCAACATCCTCCTTCCAAGCCCCCACCAGAACCCTCTCAACAACCTGTGAAAACGAGTCCGGATCCAGTCATCCAAATGTTGGCCACGCGAGCTGCTTCGAACCCGGAACTGAAGGCATTAATGCGGATTGTAGCGTCAAGCAAGGCGAACCAGGCACAATTGCGGACTTTCCAAGCTCACATCGACGAGCTCAATGCTATTCTCGCGAGCAGAAGACAAAATGAGAGTCAAAATATCCCGGGATATCTCAAGCCCGATCAACAGGCGCGACCTTTTACGCCGGGACCGCCCCAACCTACCTCATCAACGCCAACCCCTACGCCTCTAGCACCCACGCAACCACACCCCTCTCATCCTTTTCATCCAAACGGCCCAAACATTTCTAGTCAGACCGCGCCTCGCCCGTCTCCCTCCGCCCACTCTCCGTACCCAAATCAACTCCCTCCGCAGCCAATAAGATCTAAAGCCATCCAGCAACCTCAACCGCATAACACCTACTTCCACCAACATACCCCATCTCAACCTCCAGTTGCTCCCCCGAAACCAGACCCAAAGGCCGTCGTATTTGAATTTCTAACAACCTCTCCTACTGGCAGTTCTAGTCACGCAACCACTGGAGATAGATATCTCTTCCCAAAGAACACCATCCTCGATTATTTCCCTGGTGGCACAACCGTCATTGCATCATTTCTAATCATAAAGAAAATCGATCCTTCGGCTCCGCCGCAAAACTCGTTTGCCGGTAACACGAGTGCGAAGTCAAAATCGAAAAAATCCAAACTAGCCTCCGCAACGGGGACTCCAACACCTACAGATACATCAAACCAGAAGCCCACACCTCCACCCAATCAAGGCACCCCGGAACCAGCTGCCAAGCCTCCGCCTCAATCTGATAAACCCACTTCCACCACCACTGGACCAGAAACACAACCATCAACAACGACGACAACAGAAACAAAACCTGCTTCACCCAAGCCAAAAATAAAAGAATATTATCAACCAGTAACCATACGACTTCACGCCAACAACCCACGCACCCTCGAGCCCTTAGGTCGCGTCGTCAACCCGCCTGCCGAAGTCCGCCAATACATGAATGATATCATGGACCGCATGGAGCGGGCTGATATCGAATACCTCCCTTTCCGCTTACCGCATGAGGGGCTTTCTCAGAATGGTACTGGCGATGAAGCAGGGCAGACAGTGAGCGAACAGCAGTCACAACCACAGCACCAGCAGCAGCAGCAAACGCGCAGGGCTAGAAGTAAAAGCAAAGGGCGTGGGGAGAAGGGTGTGGATAGTGGGGCGGAAAATGGCGTAGTTGTAAAGAAAGAGACTGGTGATGGTGCTGGTAATCGTGGAGTTCTGTTTGGCGATGTGGGTACTGTTGAGGACATGCAGTTTGAGGAGTTGAAGGAGTTTTACGATATGCCTAGTGGTATTGTGCCGCTTCGATAAAGGGTTTTTTTAGATGCGTTTTTCATCGATGAGGTCTGGGATGTCTGTTTCCTTGCAAGCCAACCGGGACCCTTTGTCTGAATGGGGTATTGAAATCTAGATATGCGATTTAATACTGAGGTTCCGTTTCTGTATAGTAAACTAAGTTATTCCACCTTCTTCTACATTATTCCTTATTCATCTCTCGTTTTAATTTTTGATTGTAGTGCTGAATTTGAGTTTTTAAAAAGCGGTTATTTTTGCGCCAGCGACAATTGGTTATTGGAATGTAAGTGTGCGTTGAATAGACGAAGACCTGACTGAAGAAGGCTGCTTGAAAACGCCACTGTAAAGACTCCGTCGAACACAAATTATCCCCCTATCCCTTTCGCATGAGTCAGGATATAGAAAATAGTCAAGAAAAAGAAAAAAAAGAGTCGGGAGAAAAGAGTAACGAAGTAAAAGATAAGAAAAGGGATGAAAAGACATAATTTTTATATCTGTTATGCAGAGTGAAGAGGGAAATACGGCCATCCGGAGTAAAAAAGAAAAAAAGGGAACACAGATTTGTGAGACAAACAAAAAAAAATAGAGAGGTTGACTCCCATATACAATCATCTCATATACAACATAAAAATTGGGTCGTCAACCGTAATGAATGAGTACAATTTGCTAATATCATTATCGCCCTAAACCAGCCAGCCCCCCCCACCGACACTTTCCTCAACTCACTTATTCAACGATGAGGGTGTGCCGAATACTGCGAATCGCCAATAATCCCAGCCATCTCCAGAAGCGCTCTCCCAGTCTGTGCCTCCGACTCCCCACCCCCGACTTTCATATTAATCGCCTGCCGGCGCTCCGCCTCGCGCGCTTCGAAATTCCACTGTGCACGCTGCAAGGCAATCGCGTCCTGTTTCTCGATGGGGGAACCTGGCCCATCGGACTGGGTGGCTAGCGACTGGGAGGGGATAATGCCCCATACTTCAAAGTTATAGATGGATATGGACTTTGTGGTGTTATGATTGGAGGCCGATATGGATGCTGCTGACGCGATTGGGGATGTGGAAGATAGGGTCTTGGTGGAGGCGGTGCCGGTGGCGGTAGTGCCGCTGGGGGAGACACCGGGGGGTAGAAATACGCCTTCGCCATTGAGACCGTCGGACACTACGAAAGTGGCGTTTTCGAGGGCGGGGTCAATGAGGAGGCTGCCGCCGCCGGCGGGCTTGGGATGGAGTTCGCTTCCGAGGGATTTTCGGGATGCTGGTGGGATTATGCAGCCAATTGCTATGCCGGTTTTAGTGGAGAAGTGGCTTACGGGCATGTTGGATTGTAGTGATGGGAGGGATGGAGAGCCCTGGAGTACAGTGTGGACTGGGGAGATTTCGAAGAGGCAGGGGAGTGTAGAAGGATGGAGGCCTTCGGATGATCGGCGGGAGGAATAAGATGAGGATTGTTTCCAGGGTTGTGGGAGGTATGCACCGATCGTGGTCATTTGTTCTTCGTTGTTTTCCGATGTCACTGCTCCTCTAACTAGGAGGATGGTCGGGGCTTGCCATGTCATGACGTGGTGGGAGAAAGAGGTTAAAGATTCACCATGTTCGGCCGATGAGAAGACTGGGTGCAGGTGAGTACGATTGCGGAAGATATTCGGTATATGAGGACTGGTGGAAATGAAGAACGATAGGTGGGACAGTATGGAGGGATTTAGAATACAGGAATCGAAGCCGCCAGTTAAAATGACTGGAGATAAAGGAGGAGAAGAGGGAGGCGTTGAAGGAGGCGTTGGGGCTGGTTTATCCGCCTGACCATTGGAAGTTTCAGAGTCGCGTTTCCGTGACAGGTCGAGGTTCTTGCTGAAGAGTAGATGTTCAAATAAAGGTGTTAGTGGGTCAAAAAGGTACGGGAGAGACGTCGATATCAACCCGGAGAACGATTTATAGCCGATTCCATCCTCTGCTTCTTCGGAGCCTAATGCAGCTAGAATACTGTCCACCTGCTCATGCACGGTATCGAGCGAAGGCTTGCTCAACGCTGTTGTGTATTTGGACACTGTTCCTAGCGGTCGTAGCGGCGCTGTGACAATAAGCAACGTTAGTAGTCGTCGAAAGGTAGTAAGAGATATTTTTGACTCGTAAACAGTTTTATCAATGCGTTGATCTTGCTTGAATACTTCAATCGCATCAAGGGACTCCAGAGCCGCAAGAGCTAGATCATCATCGTCGTCGTCGTCGTCCCCATCGTTAACGGCCTGGTCGATTAAAAATCCCGCGTTATGAGTGAAGGCGCTTCCACCGTTAGGATCGGAGACGCCAATTGATTCCAAGGAGTCTTCTACAGCTTCTTTCAACTGCGTGATAATATCCCTTCGTCCAACATCCGCGAGGCTGCCGAAAAGTAATTTAGTCCGATCTTTCTTCCCTCGTTTCAGGACTTTCCCATATCTCTCAGTTAAGAGCACAACCACTTTTATCATTGCCTCGAACGTCAATACGGTGGGTGCCATGGTGTTTTGGAACGGAAATGCACCCAGGTACGAAACCATGCGGAAGATGACAGGCCCCGCATCGAGTGATCCATCACTCGTTGCAGCGGCTGCGGAGCCCGCGCCGTCGGGGATACCCAAGAAATCTGATAATATTTCCTCATTCCAATAGCGAATACCGCGTTGCTCTAGAGCTCTAGAGAAAAAGTTGTCTTTCAAATGGGTAAGTTCAAGAGGAGTGAAGCATTTGGTTGCAAATCGGTGTGCCAGGCGTTGGCTCAGTTCCTCCACTGTTAATTTTCAAATTGTTAATACGTTACTACACACGATCACTCCACCAACGGCATAAAAAAATCGCCAGAGATTCATAACGGGGGGACTAGGAAATAAAACAGTGATCAAATCTACGAGGGAGCCGGAAGCTAACCTGAGGAAGCTCTCTGCGCCTCAGTCGAGAGCGCACCACCCATCGTTCGTGGTAAGAGCAATGTACGAAGTCAATTTCAGGTCATGGAAATACAAGAGGCCTCATTGGACCACGATATATCGTTCCCCGACCAACAAGTAGCACGAAAGCCCGAGGTTAATATTAAGGCGGGGGCAAGGCGATAAGATAGTAGATTTCAAGCGGCCAATTCATAGATCAAAGAAAACGAGACAACTTGACGTGGGCATTGCCAGCAGGCGGTCTAGCTAAAGTTGGCGGGAATATGGGAGACCGGCTTTGAGATGCAAACAGAATCAAAGCATATGGTCATCAGAAAGCTATATATCTGAATCATGGAGTCCAAGTGATGGGGCCAAACAAAGGGGATGAGACGTTGATATCCAAGTTTGGTGGGCCAGACGCTTCGACTCCAGGTTTGCGGCTTAGGGCGAAACGACGTCAGCTGCACGTGATTCCGGCAGAGTTAATGCCTGCAAATTAGTCTTGGCATAAACGTGGCTTGCTATTTATAGGCACACAACAGGAGTCTAGACCGCACTGAAATATCCAGGGAGGAGCACATTGGAGGAATATTTAACGAAGGTCTGAAGATTATCTGAAGAATGAAATTGTTGGCTGGGCACCGTTTTAGGCAGATAATATAGGGTATGGAGGGCATATTGGGCATTCATAGTGTTACACATCTAATAATAATTGGTGCCCGAACCAAAAACGTAACCCCGATCCATCCAATGTCCACGGCCATTGATGCTTATGTCTGTTCATTCCTCATGTGATGATTAAATAAAAACAGCCCTTGCCTACCCTCACGGTATATTGCCGATTTGTATCAATGGACCATATTCAATAATCCTGTGCCTTAAGGAATTTTCAGTTCAGACGAGGATTACCCCAACCCCACCCCTTTTCCGTTCATCAGGCAAATTATTCTCGTTCACCCCTCCAGCGATGGGTGCCGTTCTGTAATTGAATAGGTAATAATGAAGCTGGCCATCCCCAGCACCAAACTTCAGTTGTTCAAGGAATAGCGGGTTGTCGTGCAGAGTCAGTGCGTTCATAACATCAAAGCGTTCCTGGAATAACAGTTAGAATTCTTATCGAAGCACACAAGGAGCGAAATTAAAAAAGCCTCCCAGATGCTGTAAACAAACCTTCTTAGCAAGAATTAGCACATCATTCATAAGTGCCAGAAGCCTTTCTTTTAGCCCCCTTTCCTGTTCCGCAAATGCAGTTTCTGTCGCGTAATAATAGAGATACGCGGCTCTAACGTTCTTATGCTTCGAGTTTTGGAGGACGCTGGATTCCAGCGAATAGAAAGAGGCGAAGTCCGTGATTTTGTGCGTTCCCGGCTCCTCGACAACGTAAGACCAAACAACTTGCTCCTCTCCGGGTTTCTCCTTATGTAGTAGTAAATGATCCACCTCCTTTCGGCTGAGAATCTGGGAAAGGTCAAATCGTTTGAGATATCGGTTCACTAGATCCTGAACCGCGTCGATGTCCTTGCTTTGCATTGGGCGTAGGCCAGGCGTGGACGTTTGGCCGGGTAAATGGTTCTTCGTAACTTGTCGGGACTTGGTTGAGCCAGCTGGAAGGGGCGAGAAGCCAACCTCGTGCAGTTTGAGCCAGTCCAAAGCACGGTGGTAGTAACGACACGCGCTGACTGGCGTAGGCAACATAATACCAACTGTATATATGGCTTGATAAATACCATGTAGGTAGCAACGCCGTGTGATCTCCTTGATAAGGACCGGCGTAAGTCTCTTTGCGCGAAGCTTCTTGTGTACGCAGAGGAAGTTGATTTCAGTGACCTTCAGTGGTTTCCCACGCACTGCAATTTCGGCAGGGATACCACATATGGATGCGACGAGTTTTCGAGATTTGGAGGCTCTGACACCGACGTGCCACTCTCTCTTCCACCCAGGAGCTTTGAGTGCCCTGAAAACAAACTAAAGTTAGTATCAAAATATACCTTATACCAAGCAGGAAGGAGCGCAAGGAAACAACGCACCAGTTCAAGAAGGCAGGCGAGTAGTTGAACCTGAACATAGCACTGCCATCCTCTACATAATGGTTTGCCAGTAATTCATAAAGCTCCTTCAACTCCGCCTCATCATCGATATCCAGCGTAACCCACTCAAACCCTTCAACTAGTGGAATAGGCTCCCGGGAAACCTTGTCAAGTTGAATGACTTTGATGGGCCCGTCAGGTTCTTTGCTTTCCTTGTCATCAAACCTGATAACAGGCTGTGTTTGCCAAAATTTAAACGACGCCATATCCTTTTGATTCTTTGGATTTACCGATAGACCCGTGAGGAGATCCGAAATATTCATCTGGCGAAGAGTTTCCATTGCCTTTTCTTTATCCATTCCAGCAAGTTCGCTCCGCAGGGCCGGGTTCAGTTCGAGTAGCGATTCTGCCATGGTGGGCGTGAGCTTCGCCGCTGGGTTTGCCGCAGCGGAGTCTCCATCCTTCAACTTCTTCGCCGCCTTCCCCTTCTTCTCTGTAGGTTCATCCGTTGTTTCGGAGCTCGGGGGAGCCTCATTAGGTGATGTGTCCTCTAGTTCACCTATGCTCTCCGTCTTCTTCTTTTCTTGTTCTGACATGCTGCTGGAGAAAGCGGGTTTGGCGCAAGATTTGTGGGAGTTATCAGCCTAGTCTGAAGGTTACAAAAGCGGCCGATGTCGGCTAAAGGATGTTAAAGAGTATTTGTTCAGGGTTTATGGAAGTAAGAATAGCGACGTCGTCTTAGGGAAGGATTTGTCGAAGCTGGTCCATTCAGGAGCGCAAATGAGAGCGCAAATGAAAGCACACGCGAGGGGTATTATTTGGGGAAATTGAAGCTGCCAACAGTGCCCACCGTGAGCTTTGTCAGCCACCAACAGACCCCAGGAACCTCGGTTTCTCGCACAAACACTGCAATCCTCCTTTGTTTGACATCACCCACTCGATCTATATGTTCATTTGCTCAACGCCATCCCTACTGGATTCGAGGATCTAGCAGAGAAACATGCACGAAAAATGATAAATACAGATATTCACAAACCTGGCTGGGAATTTATAGGAGTACATTTGCGATAGGCTGTGACAGACTCTTGTAACATCATTCATATCCGTCAGCTACGATGTAGTAGATAATACAACCAGATCCATTTCCAGGGTAGTGATCCGGGGATGGGGTCGGTTTTCTCATAACATACAATTTGCATTCCGCTGGAGGGACCCGAGACCATCCAAATGGAGCAGAGGCGCTAGAAAAAGTGATCTCTGTAGAAAGAAGTAAAATTGCATCCTGTACAGCGTCGGGAGACTTCGTTAAAGTCATCATGCATGAAACGAAGCGGCAAAAAAGAAAGGAGGGATTTTTTGAAAAGAGATTCTCGAGACAAAGGAAAGGTATGCCTTAGAGTGGCCAAGGGAGTCCGATAAGCTCGCCCCCGAATAATCCCCTTAATATCAACCAGCACACCAGATAAATCCCGCAAAAAATGTGCAACGGCAAATGAAACTGTATTTCGGAGTATCATTTTTTTTTCACATCCGCTAACACCTCCCATTCCACTCACTCTCCATAACCCTAACCGATTTTTAGTTGAGCAAATTCAACTAGCTGTGGTGGTCTCCAAAACCTCCAAAAGCCCACCTACAAGATGTAAACTCCCGGTCACAAGAGCAGACACCGCAGCCTCACCCCCTGCTTCACTCGCCTGTTCCCTCGACTTTGCAATCTCCCTAACAACCTCCACAGCTTCTTCAATGGTAGCTTTCGCTAGCACTTCCGTCGACGGCGATAATTCCTTCCAGGTATCCGCAAGCGCCCGCTGGACTCTCAGCGCCTCGACGTCCGACGCGTCTGTGTTGATGCTGACGAGATCTGGTCTGTACCCGGCTTGCTTGAAGGTGACATTTGTGCAGAAAATGGCGTGGGTGAACGTGAGGTTGGCAGAGGAGAGGGAAAGGGTGTTGTGGAGAGCACGGGCGAGACCGACGCTATCGCGGGTTTGTTGGTTGAAGATGAGGATGCGGGGGCTAGGGTTCGAGTCTTCTGAGGACGACAGTGGCGGTGGTGATTCCGCCGCGCCTGGTTGTTGCGAAGAGAACCATTTCCCCGTTGCCTTTATACTTTCTAGTGTGTGGCCGCCGTCGATATACCAGGTGATATTTTTCTCTAGGCGTGTTTCGCAGCGGCCTCCTAGTTTGGTTGTTTCCAGTCCACGTTTAAAGTTGTCGGGTAGAGGTAGACTGCTCAGATTGGCGGAGATATCTTCGAAACCTCTGGATCTCAGAAACGACCCAGCTACAGCAGCGGCAAGGTTTGCATTTATATACTGAAATTCCCCTGAAAGACCCAATCGCACTGCCGTTGGATTGTTGGGCGTCAACTCCGGATGGCCAGTTACGGCATGGAGTTCTGCCCCCTTTTCCACCGCACGTTGTTCTAGCACGGCCATGGCCTTCTCGACCTGCGGAGCCGTAAACGACGGGACGCCCTTCTTCATGATCCCCGCCTTATGCCACGCGATTTCCTCAATGGTATTCCCCAACATAGACTGATGGTCAATTCCCAAGCTCGTTATCCCCGTTACAACAGGTTTATCAATGATATTCGTCGTGTCGTACTCGCCACCAATGCCACATTCGATAATCGCGGCATCCACCCCCTCGCAAATGTATGCGTGAAAGGCCATGAGTGTCAAGAAACGGAAGTAGACAGGCTTTGATGCAGGGTCTGCAGGATCCATACCACTGGCTTTGGCCGACGCCTCCAGCCTGTCCCAGATATCAAAAAAGTATTTCGCAAACTGCTGTTCAGAGAGAGGTGCATTGTTGATTTGGATACGCTCGCGGACGAAGCGGAGGTGCGGGGATGTGTACAGGCCGACTTTTGAGATCTTTGGCCGTTGGGTATCTGCCGGGGATGCGGATTCGGATGTGGATCGTGTGTATTGGCTCAAAATCGAGGAGACGAATGCGCATGTTGATCCTTTTCCTTTCGTTCCGGCGACGTGAATTAAATTTAACCGATTGAATTCTGATGGCTATATTTTGATTCCAACAAAAGGGATATTATTTAGTAACTGTAAGCTTCTTCCAATGAGGTACGAATGCCACGACAAGATCTATGAACAAAATCGACATAATCTCAGTTATACACAAACAGTAGGCGTGCCAGGGAAAGTAGGGGATGTATGTATGGAACTGATTTAGAGCGAAGAAGGGCGGCCGCACACCTGATATCCTATCTTCTGACACCACTCTATCATCTCAGGTATGGCCCGGAGGTTCATGTTCGGCCCCGCTTGTCGGATCGCATTGACGATTGTGAAGTTTGATTGAAGAGAATTAAGCGCCGTGATGGCGTCCTAAATTGATTAACGTTATTATTATTGTTTTTTTTCTTTGTTTGTTCTTTGAGTCATGTCATTCGCGGGTTCCATGCCAGGATGCAATGCTCCCAGCACCGCTTGTGATCAATAAGATGTGCGACAAACCTCATAGTTGCGAGCCATTCTCACAAAGTTCCTCGTAAATACCCGCGCAGGGAGTTGAACCCTTTGAGGGTTAAGATTCAATCGCCCTCTGAAGGGCGTGCGCATTGGGGTTGGGTCAATATATAGGTTGAGAAAGGTGTTGGAAGAGTGTTGGAAGTTTTCTGAGCGATAGATTTACAACAACTGGCTTGGCGTTGCTAGGAACCGAATCTACGGCTGGGCTTGCGACGACCACGAGACTCCCTTTTCAACGAATTGACTTGGCATTTAGTAAAGAATGGTAGAAAACTGGAGGAATGGCTAATGATTGTAAGACTAAACCAATACACATGGTAATCCATCTCTCTAGATTAAAAGATATAATAAAAAACTGAGCTCATAATTACTCTTTCACAGTGGGTTCTTATAGTAAGAAACAACGCCTGGTATTGATTAAAGGAGAATAGTGGGGGCACAAAGGTGTTTAGCAAGGGAGAACAATATAGTTAAACACATGTATACAGAGCTAGGCCTTAAGATACCGGGCCAAGCTGAGGGTAATGATGTATTAAGGAAAGGCTGATATAATGGGGTCAGGTGTACTTGAGATGAGAATAATGGCGTTCTATTCGATTCTCTTCTTCCCCTCCTCCATGTATCCCACCCGCGCATTGCTGAATCCGCGCTGATGTTTTCCAGCGGGAATGAATTGGCCAATGATTTTATCGTTGCGTGCGCGACCCAGAGCATCTAGGTAACCCTCTACCGCGGCCGCGGGGGTGTTGAGCTTGGGCCAGTTTACCTTTCGTGGGGGGGGGAATATCGTCAGTGGTATGTAACTACGGAGAAGAAAAAACATGAAATTTGTGAGAGCTCAACTTACATAAAGCATCCCGTGGGCATATATGAATCGCATACACCATGATGCAACGACTAGCCAAACTATAAGGAATATCCTCAACGGCCAGGCTGCTGAATCCGGGAGACGGCGACTGAATAGAGCGACAAGAATCAAGAAGATGCTCGCACCGAACAGATATGGGATTGACTGAATAGCCAGGGGTCTTCGATCTGCCAAAAGAAGACTGTTTCCGGCAGTAGAGTCGGAAAGTAGATAGGTGCCAAGGAAAAGGTCAAAGGCGTCCTGTTTTGGGCCATCCAGGAAGTTGTTCCGGACGTATCTAGTGATTGAATTTCTGCCATCCTGGAGAATACCCGCCTTTGTTCTCTCGCCAGTTCGAGTGAAGTCAGTCTTCAGGGCTCCAGTACCCGAGTAAGACATGGAGACAACGTCTGCGTTATCTGCCCACATATTACGGAATAGGAATTCGAACTCCGGGTCACTGCTGGCTGACTCTCCCGGTTGAAGAACCCCAGCGTCAACGAGCTGGCGTGTCAAAGTCCATCGAGCAAGCATGCTTTGGACAACATTCGTTCGATCCAGGCAGTCCATGCAATTTGAGCGTACGACGCTGGTTTGCAGCGTTCGGATTTCCAGGGGACCAGTACTATCTCCAGGCGCTTCGATTCCACGGAAATACTGGCCTTTTAGTAAACCGTCAGTAAGCCTTTCCAGCAACAATTCAGCACGGTGCCACTTTAGCCCTTTTGTTTCGTTGTGAAAGTCAAAGTATACATAGTGAAGGCGATCCATTTCCTGAGCTTTCTGGGTCGGCTCGAGAGTGTGTAGTTTTTCAGAACTAAGGGCATCGGCGTCTGTTTTCTCGGCGGAGGATGTGAGTAGGGTGCGTATCATCTGTTCATAGCCGTTTTTGACCCTCTCCTCTCTTCCCTTCTGGTTCACCAGGTTGACCAGGTAATTCTCGCCATAAATACGGATTTGCTCGGAGAAATGTCTTCGTGCAGCGTTCAATGCAGCGTCCACTGAACGTACTTGGAGGCGCGGGGTATAATGCAAGTTGTTCACCTCTGACCAGTACAACGGGACGCTACCTCTGGTTTGTACGAACGCAAGTACCTGCAGGTCTTTACCAGCATGGTTGCCAGACTTTCCATTATCCATTCCAGTACCACCGAATCCTGCCATCCCCCCAGTAGAGTCATTCAGGATAATCACTTGTTCAGTTTCATTGTAGTTTGAAACATTTCCCTGCTCATTGATTCCACGTGAAAAGTACCGGGTCCCAGCTCGATGCCTGGATCTTCTTGTTATTAGCGCAAAGGTGAACGGCGTTGACTTGATTCTAGTCGCGGTTATATTCATCATCCCGAACATGACGGGTAGGATGAACGGATCCACGTCCGATAGTTGACCATAGCGTACACCGGTTCCATCACCCACTCCCGAGCGAAAGTCTATCAAATCTGTTTGGACGAATCTGTTCCAGAAGAATCGATCATCTGCTCGTTTCCACAATGGAACCGACGGGTCGCTTTGGGACTGACGCTGGAAACTGTTGGTGATGTCTAGGGAGTAGGAGAAGTACATGGGCCCTGTCCGTAGGAATTGTTTGAGCAAGTTCAGGTACGCATCTTCATCAGGGTCATGAAGGGGTCGTTCTCTTAGAGGAAGGAATTCAGTTGCAACGACTTTATAAACCATGTGGCCTCGCAGCCTGCCCATCGGCCGTGTCTTCGAAATCACGATAATGTACTTGTCTAATGGAAGTTAGCAACAACAACAACAACAGCAACTTTAATAGCCCGTGACTTTGGGTGTTTTTAACTCACCTAGTTTCAGTTTTATCATGCCGAGGATTCCAGCAATGCTGGAGACACGTTTGGCGCCATGGGCAGAGGCATTCTCCAGCCGTAGATCCCCAGTTGGACGCTCAACAACCAGCGTAGGCGCAGAGGACGAAGAAGCCGAGCGGAAAGCATAGTGAGAGGGTGAAACCAGCAGGTTAATATCGCGGAATGGGAGTGTGGGGGACATTGTTGTCCTGTGCTTGTGTATTATTTTTATAGAAAGGGATCGTGGTGGGTAATTAAATCGTCAAGGAGAATCAGCGCATGGTGAAGCCAATGCACAGTCAATACAACCTCTTCTTTTTCTAGTGGTTGTTATGGTCTAATTTAATGTACTCTGGTAGTAGTAGTAGTAGTAGTTAACGGTCTTCGAAAGTAGGAACATGGAGGAGTGTAGGGCGGTGTTGATAAGTCGACGAGGCCCCAGCGATGCGGCTTAGTGAGAGAATGTGGCTGATGCGCTGGGAGGCGCCCGTGGTTGGTTCCGCCGCCGTTCGTCATCCTGGCCAAAGCGAAATCCCCCCAACAGCCGCGAGCAGAGCATCACCTAAATATATCGATTTACTCCCACCATCCCTTGGTTATTGCAACTCAATACACACCACCAACCACTGCTTCTGTTCACGATTAATATCTCTCTGTCTGCACATTCTTCTGCGCTTTATTAACCTTCTGTCGCTATCTGTCGTTGCTATCCTCCCTCATTTCCGCTATAACCGCAGTCATGGCCTCGAGAGCTGCTGCTGGCGGCCGCCCAGGTGCCAGATTCGCCCAGTTCAAGCTTGTCCTACTAGGTTAGTCTTTTCTTCTGCTCCTCTATGTCCTATCGCTGTTGCAAGAAGACCATTCGCTGATGCATGCCGCTTTTTCTAGGAGAATCTGCTGTTGGAAAGGTTAGCACCGAACCGATGACATTCTGTGTATGATGGTGGAGGACCAGGCTAATATTAACTATGTTGTTGCCTACTAGAGCTCTCTTGTCCTTAGATTCGTTAAAGTACGCCTGAACTCTTTTTATATTCCGTTATAACTAGGAAGATATTGCTGTGTTTAGCTGGACGATGTACTGACTGTTGTTGTGGGCTAGGACCAATTTGATGACTATCGGGAATCGACGATCGGTGCCGCATTTCTCACCCAGACGATATCCCTAGATGAAAATACGACAGTCAAGTTCGAGATATGGGATACTGCTGGCCAAGAAAGGTACAAGTCTCTTGCGCCAATGTATTATCGGAATGCAAACTGTGCCGTTGTTGTCTATGATATCACCCAAGCAGTATGTCTTCAACCTCTATCGCCCCCTCCATTCATCATTTGAGCATACAGTCAAGGCTGACTATTTTCGCTCTCCGCTACTAGTCTTCCCTCGACAAAGCAAAATCATGGGTAAAGGAACTCCAACGGCAGGCAAACGAGAATATCGTCATCGCCCTTGCGGGTAATAAGTTAGATCTGGTGACGGATAGCCCGGATAAGCGTGCCATCCAGACCGCAGATGCTGAAGCTTATGCGCGCGAAGCCGGTCTGCTTTTCTTCGAGACCTCAGCTAAATCCTCGACGAACGTGCGAGAGCTATTCACGGCCATTGCGAAGAAACTACCATTGGACCAGGCTGGCCCGCGAAATTTACGGTCTAACCCCCGTCCAGGGGTTGATTTACGCCCTGAGGCCGCTGGACCACAGGCAAACGGCTGTTCATGCTAAAGTTGATACTGCCTTAAGTTATCTTTTATGTCCGCTTTTCGATTCTTCCACTGGCATTCTATACGAATATCCGTCTCTCCATCTGCTGGCTGCCACTCGAGCTGCCCGACGATACTTGGCTCTCTTACATGTTAGCAGAAATCCTTTTGTTCAGAATGATGTCTCGCCAAACCGCAACGAAAAAGACGACCAAGCGCAACGGTTTTATGACAACACGGACATGTTTCATCCGGGGGTCGAATGTGCTTTTCAATCTGCGGTTATCTCGATAGCAGATTTTGGGTTATCTTACGTTTCCATCCCATACCCATGCCCTCATATTTCATCCCTCGCGTCCTCCCATTTCCTTACAAGGACTGGAACCAGCCATAATGTCATCCTAATTGACTACTAACGGTTCCCTGTTGGCAATCTCATTAGACCCATGTTCGGCGGATTCTTTCCCTCCCGCTTTTTTATGTTTTCTCATTTTTTCTGTTTTTGTCCTTGTGCTTTCCTCTTACTCTGCCCTGCTCCCGGTGTTATCTTGGCCGTTGTTTTTTACTCTAGTATTAATTTATTTACTCTATTATTCTATCCTCCATATATTCCTGTTTGCATCTATGGATCGCCAATCGCTTTCGTATCCGCTCGTCCATCCATCCTTGTTCTTGTCTTCGTTTCTCTTCTCCATACCTTTGACTATCGTTTTCCTTTTTGTGCTACTGTTTTACGGTCAAATATGCAAGTAGTAGTATGTAGTAATTTGTGTCCTTTTCTATTTAATTTACAACCCTATTACTTTATAGAAAATATGATATAGGCCCACCTTCAAGCTGGGGAGAATATCATTTAGAAACCCTGTCTGATCGTCAAAGACAACCAAGAAAGCAGCAACTGCTGCCGCCGGGCTCCTTAGAGCTGGATAATGGAACCCAAACAATGGCCAGATAATTTCTACAGTTCCAATTTTTACAATTCTGGAATCATTACATCGATTTTCGGGGCATGTAGGGGTATGTGCTGACCATTGCTCACAATATGTGTTGAGAAATGTTAGCCTCGTAATTGAAGGTTGAGTTTACCGAGGTCATTTTTATATCAGCTTGGATCAGCCAGTTGCCAATAGAAATGCACCACTTTTGCCGTTGTATGTAACAATATGCGGAGTTTATAAAAGAAAATCATCTGAGTGCACATATGAATCCTTTATACCCCCCGATACGTTCCCATAGCATTGTAAATTCTTGGTTTTCTTGACATTCCAGCATCAAGGTGTGGCTGGAGAGTGTTCCGGATTCCTACGTCAATCTGTGGCTGGTGTCAGCCACGCTAAATTTCCGGGCAACTTCAAATCTCAAATCAACACCAAATAAATGCACTTGATCACTCTTTTTGTGCCTAAATCATTCTCCCCCTTGCCCCCGCCAGTCGACCAGCTTTTCGACAGTGTGGCACGCCATGCTGCGCACTTCAATTGCGTCGAGCCGTCAGGTGCTCTCGTCCCCAATTTGTCCTAATGCGTCTGTGCAATGGCTACACACCTCGAGAGCCAAGCGAGTTAATGCTGTCGCGAGTAGAGTAAATTTATCCAGAATATATACAATCCTGCGGCCCCACTGTTGTCAATATTGTTGCTAATAGTACTCGTACGCACCTCACAGAGAAATTATGCTGTTGCTAGAAAACCCAATGTTGGCGTTCGAAGCTCCTTAACCCCCAATACTGCCGCCACCCTAGAGTTATCTCAGAAAGCTACAAACTCGACAAGCACAAAGCCTCCAGGCCCAAACGACCCGGCGGTACGATCGCCAGCCTCTCCATCAACTGGATCAACTCTCCATCCGGAAACGGTTCCCAAGCCGCCCCAATCTCCTCCCATTCAAGGTCAGACTTCTCCAGGCTCATCCGTTGAACCACCAGAGCATGAGCCATCCCCACCACCACCGCCGCCTCCGCCAGCCCCCAAAACCGGACGGTTACGCAAACTACTCTATCTGTTTCTTACCACCGGCCTCGCATATGCTGGAGGCGTCTGGTACTCTCTCAGGTCGGATAACTTCTACGATTTCTTCACCGAATATATTCCATACGGCGAGGAGGCAGTCCTGTACCTTGAAGAACGTGATTTCCGGAACCGGTTCCCAAGCATCACAAGACAGATTAATCGGCGCGTCACAGCCCCAAGAGATGAAGGTGCCCAGGTGACGATACCCGGTGGAAGCGGACTGTCATGGAAGATTGCGGAAGAGCAACAGGAAGGGTCTGATGTGACTAAGCAAGGGAAGCATATGAGTGCTACGGATGCGAATGAGCTGACAGAAGAAACCAAGATTGCGGAAAAAGCCAAGGAGGATGTGAAGAGCAAACCAGTGGCGAAGAAAGCGGAAGCGGCTAAACACAAACCAGTTCCTAAGGCCGTCGAACCCGAACCTGCGAAGGCGGAGGAGAAAACAAGTCTCGAAGCCCCAAGACAGCCAGCGGTTCCGGCCGCTGTCACTCTCGAGCCCTTGGATCTGGATAAAAAGGACGAACCAGTCGTACAGGACCTAGTGAAAGTCTTCAATGACATAATTACTGTAATCAGCGCTGATGAATCTGCCCCTAAGTACTCTACCCCTATTGCCAAAGCGAAGGAAGAGTTGCAAAAAATCGGAGACCGCATCGTTGCTCTTAAGAATGAGGCTCAACAGTCAGCACAGGAGGAAATCAGAAATGCGCAAGTTGCCTTGGACAAGTCTGCCGCTGAGCTCATTCGACACATCGAGGAAGTACGAGCCCAGGATGCTGCTGAGTTCCGCGAAGAGTTTGAGTCCGAACGAGAGAAAATCGCCAAATCCTACCAGGATAAAGTCAACACGGAGCTTCAGCGTGCTCATGAAGTTGCTGAGCAACGCCTTCGCAATGAACTTGTTGAACAGGCCATTGAGTTAAACCGTAAATTCCTCGCTGATGTCAAAACACTCGTGGAGAATGAGCGTGAGGGCCGTCTGAGCAAGTTGGCTGAACTGACCGCCAACGTCGCGGAACTGGAACGACTCACTGCCGGCTGGAGCGACGTGATAGACATTAACCTGAAAACCCAACAGCTTCAGGTTGCTGTTGATTCCGTACGAACAACTCTTGAGAACTCCGATGTGCCTCGCCCCTTTATTCGCGAATTGGCCGCCGTCAAAGAGCTTGCGTCCAACGATGAAGTTGTTGCCGCTGCTATCGCCTCGATCAGCCCCACAGCCTACCAACGCGGAATCCCATCGCCGGCTCAGCTTGTTGATAGATTCCGAAGGGTAGCTAGCGAAGTCCGCAAGGCTAGCCTTTTGCCTGAAAATGCCGGTATCACGAGCCACGCTGCCAGTTTGGTTCTGAGCAAGGTTATGCTGAAGAAGCAAGGTTCGCCTGTCGGTGATGATGTAGAGAGCATCCTCACAAGAACTGAGAACTTGCTCGAAGAGGGTAATTTCGATGAGGCTGCGCGTGAAATGAATGGTCTGCAGGGCTGGGCGAAATTGTTGAGTAAGGATTGGCTTGCGGATGTCAGGCGGGTTCTGGAAGTTAAACAGGCTCTTGAGGTACGTTGGTATTGATATTTTTATTTTTTATTTTTACTTTTATTTTTTTTCTTACATTAACCTGGGAAAAATTTTCACCACTTTTGCTAACTACTATTATTTGAATTGTAGGTCATCGAAACTGAAGCTCGTCTGCGGTGCTTGCAAGTCGAATAGATCAAAATATACACCCCTGACCTGGGACGACTTATCTCCCGCTTGTATTCTCACCAATTACCGTTTTTGTACACATATAGTATTTCACCATTACTTAGAATCAATGCTAGATATGCTGTTTCCTTTGTTTAGTTTGCTTGCTGTTTCTTTCCCGCACCCAGAATCAATGGATCCAAAGGTAAGGTTGTTTGTTATCCTAACCAAAAGTAGTTAGTTCCGCCATCCAGCCGCTGCGCCACGTTTGCACTGTTTGCATCACCACTTCCCCAACGTCACCTGCTTCGGCTACATTCACAGATCAAGAGATCAAAGAAACACGCAATGGCAGCTCAACATCTGCACGCTTCTCACCTCTACGAGCAATGATTTATATTTTACTCAGTGCTGGCCTGTCAGCTTCAGCTTGGCTTAGCAAGTAGTCACACCCTAACTCCCTACCGGCTCCATAACTGCGAATTTTGAACCCGGTGCCACTACTGTCTACGTACTCCGACGCGGCCAAATGGGGGCTGGACAAGCCAGTATTGAGACGTTCTCCCACGCAGCCTAACCTCGTCGATGTCTTCGAATGCCCATGTATATGAGCAAATCAGCCATGCCGCAGTCTGATCCGCAATCCTCCGACTCTCGAATGAAGGACTCCAACCCGGACTCTGGTGATTTGGAAGGCACCACACTGGACAGCGGGTCAAGAGATGGGGAGCGGCATCGTGGATCGAGGAGGCATAGGAACAATCGGACTTCCAGCACATTTTTCTTGGAATCCCCTTTGACTCCCGCAAGGAGATCGGAACCTGACTATGGCGGGACCAGCTTCCTACCGCGAACTAACCCATCAAGCCACAGGAAAGGTAAAAGGACCAGTGATGAATCCGCCCTGGCGGTTCCCAAACGCCATGCGACCACTGATCGCAAGTACAATAGACCATCTGTGGCTAGTTCACCGCTGGCGACTTCGATGACGAATGTTTCCCCCCGTGAAGAAGCCTCCCGCGATGGCGCACAAACCATGTCTCCTGGTACCTCCCCAGCCTCTCCATCCGCGAGTCCTCCGCAATCGATCGGTTTCGATACAGATCCGGCCCAGATAGTCAATTTAGCGTTGAACCTTAGTGATTCGAGGAGGAGAATTGCCTCTGGGAGAGTGGTTTCGGGCAAGGCACCAAGATCTACGCGAGTGGTGTCGAGAAGTGACATAACTGGGGACAGTTACAGATTCCCCCAACAAGATATGATGGATAGTCAACCTTATGCTCTCCAGGATCAACGAATGTCCAGCAAGATATCAGCTGCGCCGGGCTTTGGTCGACGCCCTTCAGAGGCCACACGCCAAAAACACTCCCCATCCATGGAAAGATTTCCTAGCTCGGTCATGACGGATATAGACTCGACACAATACGAGTATATGCCATATGACATATCTAATGCTACACTCGCCAGGGCTGAGAAGACTCGAAGGCATTTTGAGCTTTTTGCAGAATATCTTCGTTTACTTCCGCATCTCCCTCCTCTCCCCAATCAAAACGAACTTTCTGGTTCCGCTGGAAATTCATCTGCATGGTCTAGAACATCTACCTCCCGTGGCCGGGTATATAACCCTCTCCAATACATCCGTAATCGCAAAGTGAGATTCCGCGAGAAATGTCCCATTGACTCAGAGGCTGATGGATGGGAGAACCTTGAGGCCGTGCGAGGTTGGGTGGATTTAATTACAAGCTCGAACGAAAACCCGAACCACGTGCCTGAAGACTGCATTTTGCTGCCTAAGTTAGACCCCGATGAGAGGCCAGATACCCGGGCGCAAGTAACTCCCAATACTACCCGAGTTCTTAGCGGTGGGGATAGCAGCAAGCCCCGCCGGCCCCGGATTGATTGGATAACCTCTCCCGCGGACTTTTTGGCAGATGCCGCATGGCTTGAAGAGGGGTCTAATAAACTTAAAATTGAAGACCGAGACGGCAAGCGGGTGTTCAACTCAGACATGCCATTGAAGCCCGTTCTTTTAAAAAACTTGAAACCACTGACTGAGCAACCTGCACTGGCAACGGGGAAGTTGGAGGATCAACAAATTACACCAGCTGTGAGACTTGCACCACATGAAAGTTTCCCTAGCTTCAACTCTGTTTCCTCTCGCGCTCATACAGGCGCGGATCGCGGGCGTCGCAGTCACAAGATCACAAATTCCGTTCATCTTTTCGCTGGCGAGCCTTCCTCGAGAGAGGCGAGCAAGTCAAGATGGCGAAAGGCATTGTCACGTTCATCTCATTCGTCTAGCGAATCTAGCGATGACGAACACGAAAGACATAGGGGAAGAAGACGATTTCCACGCCTTTCAAGAAAACCAGTTGAAAATGAGAACTTAAGCATTCCACCACAGAAGATCCCACATTCGTCGGATAAGACGCCTCAAAAACCTACACATTCTTCTACTGTTCCTCACAGCGTTACTGGCGTACAACTTGGGGACCATGCAACAACCCTGGGCAGGAAACCACAGCCCCCCGTCCTACCGTTTTTGGACACCAATCCGGGACAGGGACGGCACATTTCGCCACCTCGCAAGGGTATCAGATCGCCATCACCATCTACGACCGAGCGAAGACAAGAGGACGTCCCACAATCATCCGTTGTGACTGTTGATAGTAGTCTTAGTTCCTTTAACGGGCACCAAATTCCGGACATTACACTTAACCTGTCACCTCCTGCGAGTCGCCCTGTGTCGCCAACAAAGTCACCGTCATTGCGCCCGGTTGGCCCAGGAAGGCCGTTGGCGTACGATAGAACAAATAGTGGATTAGTTGGCGTGGTTCCTACAGATCATAGCGCTCCTGAATTAACTCCTCACAAACAATTGACGGCTGCTGACGGCCCCGTCCTTAACTCTGACTCTAAACTGGCCTTATATAACGAGGACAAATCCAGACTAAGTGATATTTATCATCCTGAAAGCCCATCGAAAGGACATAGATACCAAGGCCATCAAGAATCAAAACTTCGCGGAATATTCAAACCAGCACGGCTGGCTGAGCTTGTGGGGAATGAAGTTTCTAAGGTTGGCGATTACATCTGGAAAAAGGATGGTTCGGGCCACTCAAGACAGTCATCTACGGCATCGAGCGAGGTACTTTCAGACTATGTCGACGCGGATGACGACTTCCCTGAGGCGAAGCGCAAACAGAAGCCATACTTGCCTCGTTTTCCGATCCTATCCGACAGCCCCGGCGGTTTATCAAGGAAAAATTCCAAAAAGGATCTGCCCAGGTACCACACACCGAATCTGCCTGTCTTCGTCGCTCCTCCTAGGCACGATGGCCAAAACGAATCGCAGCCACCATCCGAATTCGACGCTCCCGCGCAATCTAAACTTGGGTCACAGCCGCTCAAGGGCGAATTAACCAAGATCCCTCAAGACGACAATTTGCTAAAACCATTTATTCCCGGCTCTGATGTGGACGGTAATATCTTGAGAAAGGGGAGCTCTCCTTATGGAGGCTCTGTGGCATCGAATGACAATGACGACCTCTACCGCCAAGTCAGTCGAGATCGACTTCCCGTCACAGGCCTTACAAATCTGACCGTCACACCCACCGGCCAACGCCGTCCCACAATTTCAGAGTCCACAAGAAAATGGAGTATGTCCTCCCGTAGTATCAACGCCCCTAACTGCATCGACAGACGTGAAATTTCGCGAGTGAGAGCTCATTTACTCTCGTCGGGAATTAAGGCGTTAGAAATATGCCGTCAAGCCGACGCGATACGGGATTCTCCTCCAGTCCTTGTAGTTAGCACCGATCCCGAGGCGGACGGCAATGTCCCTCGCGTCCCACGGTCTGAAGAAGTGACCACCGCCGCCAGGCACCTGATGTGCAAGTTCGACCTTGAAGTCTGCCAAGTTCAGCATGCCATGTCGAAATTTTCATCATCGACTTCGCCGGCTCTGAAGTCGCGATTGGATGACTTGGACTCGCTGGTCACATCCACACTTAGCCCGCGCATTCGCGCACTCACAGTCGAAGCTGACAAACTGACCAGCGAGCTCGCGACGACAAATACTTTGGCGTTGAAGCAGCTCAACAACTCCCTTGACAAGGGTTTGAGGAAACGAAGACGCCGGTTTCGATGGGTAAGCCGCGTCGGGTTTGTCATGTTAGAATGGGTGCTTGTCGGGGCTATGTGGTGGTTGTGGCTGGTCGTGATGATCTTCAAAATATTTAGGGGTTTGTGGAGGGGAACCTTGTCGGGCATTAGATGGATTTTATGGATTTAGGCTTATCGTTTTTCCTTTTCCCTTTTTTTCTTTTCCTTTTTTAAGTATGTCGGGAATCTGTATATTTCTAGCTATGCATATTTCCTCGACGAAGTTTTAGATCACCGTTAATGCCTACTCTACCCCTTAACGGATATAGCCCGTTTTGTTATCTTCCTGTTGTATTGATATTGTTTACCGTTCCAATCCGCTGCGTGCATATGCTTCAATCTTGATTTTTTCTTTTACTTCCATTCGTCTTTTTTTTTTTTTTTTTCGATGGTGTGGCGTTTTCCTTCAGTCTATACCCCACGGATGAAATTATAATCCTGTCTTTGTTGTACTTTCCAACTCCATATTCTTTCTAGTACATGAGTGGCGACCCCCATCTTAACTGAAGGTGCGTTTCCTGCCATTTTTTTCAGCGTTCATTGGTTTGGCTGTTTCTTTCTTTCACCTTGCATATTCTGATCGGCTCACGATTTCTTTCGAAAGTTCGGTTTCTGCACACGATGTATCCGCTTTTCCCCGATGAACAAAATCCTCTCTTTTCTTTACATCTGTACCTCGGGATTTCTCCCTACTTACTTATCCTGCTGGTTCAAACCATCATCACCTACCCTCGAGGTAGCTTCCTGTCCTCCATGGAATCTACCATAGATCAATTTTCATCTTATGGGCTTCTTCTCCATTCATCCTTTTGCTCTCTGGCATGTACCGTGGAGGTTGAGAATCATGGCGAGAGAAAGACATAAATAGGGCCCCTCTGCCTCTCCTCCAGTGCCTTTGATTCCTCTTCTCTCTATCTTCATCGCTAGTCATTTGAGCATCGCCCGCCCCCACATCGAGTAATTGAAATCAGGACATCGATATATCGAATCGCAGTTCTATAGGGTATCCTTTTATCCTACAAGTACTTTCACCTACCCTGATACAATATATACCACACGCACGCTGCACGCGTACATTTACGAGTCCCATCTAATTCACCTTCTCTTTCTGAATCATGGCGAGCCGAAACACCCCCGAGATTGTCGTTAACGAAGGCCCCGCTGGAGCCGCCGGTAACCCCACGGGGAACGACCGCTCCGGCGAAAGGAACCTGGTCAATGATACTCAATCATCCAGCCAGAGCGACCAATCTAACACGAATACCTCGAGTATTCAAAATGCTTTGGGGGCTGGTTACTGGGGGGACAGCCGTGCAGAACCTACGACGAGGGGCTCTGTTCCATCACCTTATTTCCGGAAGGAATTTAAAAAAAAAACGAATCTCGAATCTTATGTCCATACCACCCCAAATTCGTCAGCCGGCACGCTTTCAAATGGTCAGGTCTATGAGCGGCTTCCGGAACCAACCACCACCCCAACAACTCCTTGTCACGAGGAGGCTACTGAAGAAGACAAGCCGTAGTGACTTTATAACTATATGAAACGGTGGACGACACAGAACGCAAGGGACCGGGAACCGGTTGAAATAATATGATGGCTCTTAAGTCGATCGCCGTTTCTTGGTTCTGTTTTGCCTGGGGATTATCGTTCGAGGAGATGTGAAGAAGTGTCCGCAGGCGTTCCATCCAGCTTAGTTTTGATTTTGAAACCATATCATGTGTCAACGGCTCTCATTTTTCATTCCTTTAATTTTTTTCAACAGAGTTCATCCATGTGCTTCATCCCAGAACGTATGTAGCCTTATCCTAACCCAAACCCTAACCGCGAAGGGAAAACACTGTCCCCTGCGCGTGATGGAATTGCTGCGCGGCTTTAGTTGACTACCAATGAGACGTTTGTTCATGAATATTTTGCTCTGCTATCTGTCCTTTCCGTTCTTTTCAATAACTAGGACTTGTCCCATTTCACTCAAATGGAGCGATAATGTGCAAAAAGCAGGGCCGAAATTCTGAACACCCACCGATGAAAGCAGTGCTTGAGAAATGCTTCGAGCATTGAAAGACTGGTATCATTCCTTGAAAGACAAGAAAGCCTGGTATAAAAATATGTAACTGAAAAAAATTCAAGGGGGAGAAACGTCCAAGAATAAACGCAAACACTCCACCACAGCCCAAAACAAACAAGACATAAACCACCAACTTCCCGCTACTCAAAAATCATACACGAAACGTATCCAGGCTCACCATATTGACAAAGTAAAAAACCAATGAGTAGGAGGAATAGAAATAATTGGGCTAGTGGCTATTGTATGGATGAAGCCAAATTTGGCCCTTCAATACTTGCAGTTTTTGCCTCATTATGAATAATCTATGTTCCAAATTATCTCTTAACTTCACTTACTGTTGTCGTAATTTGGTTTCTGGGTTGAGGATCAGTGGTGGTGCGTAGAGGAGTGCGTTCCGTGCCACCATCAGCATTTCCTTCAGTAGCTCGAGTTGCTCGCGAAGAATCCGCAGTTTCCTCCGTGGTCTGCTCAGGATTTCCTCCGACAGCTTCAACTTGATCTGTAGCATCCCCGGCACCTACTGCAGTCTGGTGGAAATCACTCTCGCTTGGCCCAGTTGGCGTATCCGTGCTAGTTGTCCCCCGATTTGTAAAGAATCTTCGGATACTAGAAGAACCCGGGTCGGAGTGAAATTTTCTTCTTAAGCGGCCACTAATCGTCGCAGATGATTCTTGAACTCTTTCACTTACTTCTCGTAGAGATAGCTGTGAAATTTTCTTCTCAATCCTGGTTTTAAACCTCAAAATATTGTCAACAGGTCTAATATGAGTATAATCAGGATCGACGTCAAGTAATTCGGAAGGTTTTGATTCACTAACATGGCCAACATCCATGGGTACGAAATCGTGTGCACAGATAGTAGCAGTATTGCGTGGCATATTTGGATACTTGGCCTGGCGAAGTATCTTTTTGGGTACTACCACGGCTTGATGCCTAAGGCCGCTCGGGTGACTAAAAGTCCTCTCAGGGGGCACAACCTGTTGGCCGGTTGCCGGTGAATAGCAAGACCCTCCGTTTCTGGGATGACGCGCAAGGTAGTCTCCGAAGTTGGCATCAAGTGTAAGAGCGCATAGCGGAAGAAATTGCACATTTTCGTCTGGAGAAATGTAGGTGGATTTCGTCCTATCCCTATGCCGCTGATAAATTGGGTATGCAGACCAGGTTTGGTCATTGAGAGTCAATTTTAAGCATGAAGCCCAGAAATCGCCATACATTTTAAGAACAATGTAGGCATCACCTAACCTCATTGGAAAAGCGTCTTTATAGTCCCAGTCTGCGACGGTGTCGCAAACACATATCACCCTAGAACCGGTTTCAATTGCCCACCCGAACTTCCTTTTGGGTAAAAGTGGATACCCAATGGCTTTATTTATCGGTAAACAACGAATGTCTCTGAAAGTGCTTAAATGTTGGCTCTCGATGCGCTGTTGTTGATACGGTGGGAGCGGTTGAGATGGCTCTGCAACGTCTGTTTGTGGAGTGCCGGCCGGGGAATTGGCACCTTGGGATGGCTGCATTCTGCCTGGTGTGGAGGAGGATTCGATATTTTCAGATCTCTCATGTTCCTCTTCGGGTTCACTAAATTGCTGGTTCCCGGTTTCGTTCAGTTGTGCTCCCTGAACAGGGGGAGCAGGTTCATTTTGCTCGGAATGATCAGGCTCCCCAGATCGTTGACAAAACGGTGCGGAGGCATCTCGAGGTTGCTCTACCGTAGTGGGAGGTACTGAACAAACTGCCTCATGCTCAGAAGGTTCAAGAGCCCCTTCTAGTTCTCTAGGCGGCGAGTTCTCATCTTGGGGTTGTTCTATCACTGGAGAGAGAGAAGGACGCTTTGACAAATGAAAGTGGCCACTTTCCTTTTCTCGTCCCCGATCGTTAGATTCTTTCTCATGGGATGGTTCCTGGATATCACCACTTGTACTCGATGGGCCAACAACATGCGAAACTCCGCTTCCCGGCTCGGGAGAGGCAAATGTGTCAATATGAGGGGGTACTTCAGCTGGTGACTGGGCTGAGTAGCCGGCTGGCCAGGATTTAACGTGCCTTCTGGGACTGGAGCGGCTGTAGTCTGGTGGTGGCTCATCCGGTCCTGAGTTAGCAAAGCCTATAACTGGGTTACGCTGGTCACCATCTGACCCATTACTGTCTTCAACGTCCGTTCCGGCCATGGCAACTATAAACGGCTCTCTCGACCAGGTGGAGGCCATCGTATTTATCTGCTCCTCGAGAAGAGAATCAGATATTATAGCATTAGGATTAATGTTTTGCTGCGGAATAAGGTTATACGACGTAATACTGGATGATGTGTGTGAACGACACGAGGGACTGTCCAATTTCAACCCGGTTAGGGAGCCAAGAATATCAGAATCGAGCTCGACTTCGATCCTTGAGGAGAGAGAAATGTCCTCGTCTAGAGGACGTATGTTCCAGACTGGTGGGCGATGGTGGTATTCTCCATGCCGCCTCCTTCGCGAAAGTGATCCTCCGAAGGCCTCTGATGTTGGCGTATCCCCATCACTGTCGTGGAGTGTCTTGGTCGGGGATGGATCGGGCACGAATATGGCAGGCTCAGGGGCAATATTAAGACCGGCACTTTCTGTCAAGGGCTTCCACCTAGATGGATCTTGCAGTTTATTTAGATGAAGGGGAAATTCGGGAGCTTCAATAATTTCGAAAGGCTCGCCAATATCGGCACGAGAACAGGTGTCTTTCCCAGATACTGGCGTTTCTGGTTTGGATTTCTCCATAGCTTGATGCAACTGGAATGGATCTTTTAAACGGATGCTGTATTGAATTGATTGCAGCGCTATTAAACTTTGTATAAGCCAAAAGATATACAAACAATACAGAGAGAGAATTTCTTGCACTGAAGAAAATAAAACCAAAGGTCAAGTAAACAATAAAAATAAAAATAAGACAACAGTGAAAAAAAAACCCCAGTTCTGCAAGAGAGCTGGAGGGAAGGAATATAGCAGGTCAGAACACAGAACTGGGGAAGCCGCCCAGCCATGGCAGGAGATTTCTTGTCTCCAAAGGAACGACGACAGACATGCCAGATGGACGTTTCTGCTTTCCATCCGATGATGCACTGATGAATATCGGCGGCATCGGATCGAGATATGATAGATGGCCCTGTTCAACGGTGCCATTGAGCTGTGTCTGCGGCTGCACAATGCACTCCCTCACGGTATTTTCAGAATGGTAAGTTAAGTTATCGGTGAACTCAGCTTGATACTCCAGATCGGTGAGTTGCTGGCAGGACGAAACGCGATGACAAATGCCCAACAACACACGCCTGTCTCTCAAATTTTGCCAATATCTCATGCGTAGTTATGCCTGGTTGGTTGGAAAACGTATCTACGATTGCCGTAGCTGGGCCGAGGTTCGTTGCTGGTTGAGGCGTTAACTAAGTTAGTTATTTATAACTATGCCCCTGCGGTAAGTTAACTATTTCCATGTTCTTTTGAACATCCAAGATTCATCACGCGGGATTTCTTCTTCCCAACCAATCCAAAAGACATTTCTCCGACTCCGACTCTCTATGCCTTTCCCCTCTGCCACAGAGTTTGACTCGTGCCAAGCAAGAATACGGGAGCATTGACCATGTTGCAGAAGAATGCTTTGAATAGAATATGTGAGTCCCGCGACTTTCCGTGGATATCGGTGCTTGACCCTACCTACCAGTTCAAAATGGGACTGGCTCTGGCAATCCAGTGTTGCAGCATACCTTTGGATGTTTTGTGGCCATCATCGGAGATGGGAACAGAATTTACGACCAATGGTCAAGGTCCTGGTGGAAAGAGCATATTTCTAAAGAAATCCTCTGCCAATAATCTGTACAAGCCGCTATAAGTTAAATGTTGGCGAGGGCCAGCGCGCAGTCTAGTAAAACCCCGCCGTGGTTCGCTTTGGTGTGGAACAACCTCGTGCAGGACCTCTCTCTTCTGGGACTCCTTACATAGGAAGACGGAAGTGTGATGTCGATGTTTGCGCTAGAGACACCGGTGCATCAGACTTAAGCTCCTGAGCGCCGCACTGAGAAAGTTGAAGTTCTTCTCGGTGCATGATCACAAAGGGGCATCTGTATCATGATTGGATCATATATCCCGAGCATCGCTCGTTGTAATTCCAGTGTGGACAGTATATCCACCGATCCTCATTTCTTCTAGATATCTCTGAACAAAGAAGTGAACATCATTTTTGAGTGGTTTGAGAGGTTAGAGTGGTTAGAGCTAGGCGAGTTGTTGACATACGTCAGTAATAAGAAATAGATCAGTTCCAGAAAAGACAAGTTATCAGGAGAAGAATGACAGGGTCTGTTCATTCTTGCACCACACACTCATGGGGTTTCGGGGCCCTGGATATGTCAAGGAAGGTTTTCGCAAAACTGTTGAAATAGCTGATCTTCGATTTCTCTCCTCTGGACTCAACAGGTGGTCCGAACAAGGAGTCGGGGGGACTGGGTTCCCGCCTCAACAATTGGACCTCGGATGCAAAATACGAGCTGTCGGCGCCCACCGGGGGGCGTTGGCACAAAAAGATGAGGGTTATTATAAGGTTCAGATAAGTTGCGCCGGCTTCACCTTATTAATGTCGTATCAAGATGGTGAGTATGCTAATATGCAGACGCGGGGGGAAAACACCGTCCAGCAAACCCAACCGCCCCCTTTAGCCCGCGGCAGACGTGGTCAACGAAATAGAACCAGGCTGTGTGGCTTAAAGCATGACTGCTGGTGAATTCGTCCGAGCCCCGACTTGTACATGCAGATGTTCATGTCCATGCCTAGACGTATCCTATATCTATAGCCCAAATACCCTTCGAAGATTGAAGCTAGATGGCTATCCCAAATCTTTGGGCCCGCGTTCCGATCCTTCAAAAACAACTACTGAGGTCAGCTTCATGAACAACGACAGCTCGATGAAAGCGCATTTTTTTTTTTGCTCACCGAGTTCTTGCACACCTAGTTAGATCAGCTCCGGCCTCCACAATAGCTAGTATGGCAACTCCGAAAATCAACCTTTATCTGGACGTCGTCAGTCCTTTCGCCTACATCGCCTATTATGTGACAAGAGTATGTTATAATCCACGAACAGTTTCTTGCTAGCTTATAATAACTTATGCATGCTGCGATCTAAAAATCCTGGCCTTGCTTGCGCTTCTGTTCTTCGCAACATTACACATTCCTGACTAAAACCATTTCAATAATTCGCGGCATAATGTTTACTGGATACTTCCATGTTATATACCTTTTCAGATGTTTTAGTATTGATTTATTTCTTCTACCGGGATAAATCGTTCTTTCTTGGGGCAAAAAACCTCACATTTGACCACCAACGAACGGGCCATCCCGCCCCTGAAAAAGGGGGGCGGGAAATACAAAATCACAGAACTAATAGCAACTCCTCCCGCCTAGCATTCCCCCGTCTTCGCAAACTGCGAAATTACCTATACGCCGGTCTTCCTTGGTGGGATCTTGAAAGCATGCAACAATACTTCCCCCCTTTTTATCAAGAGTATGTTTAGTTTTCGTCGTCTCGCAACATGGCATGATCTCTTCTTCTCCCCCCCCTCTCCTCCACCATTTCGCTTTTCTCATGCTGTTTGAATTTATCCTGATAATGCCGATCTAATAACACACACACAACCTCTCGAAATCTAGACAAGAGTAAATGGACAAATACCGAGCGTCTACGCTGGTCCAAGTTCCTCAATGTCCCCATATACCCTGGTATACCTAAAGGATTCCCTATTTTCACGATGGGTGTATGTCAAAACTATTACCAATTTCCTTTTTGAGCCATTCGCCGCAGTGCTATGCAAAAAAAAGGCGCAAAAGGAGAACCTCGAAGCTCACAGAATCCCCATTCAGGTCCAACGAGCTCTCTGCGCCATCCCTGCAGAACAGTTACCCGCCTGTTTCGATGCCTTATACAAGGAGCTCTGGGTCGAAGGCAACCCAAAGCTCAACGACCCGGAAACCTTCCTCCCCATCCTGGAAGCAGCCGTGGGCAAAGAGACGGCTGCAAATGCGCTGGCACAGGTATGTTATGCCGAAAGAACAAAAACAAAAACAGAGTCAACAAAAAATCAGAGAGCGGAGAGAAAAAAAATTCGGTCGTGATGAATCAATCCCCTTTTCCCATTGCATACACAGGAGACATCTTAGCTAATAACGGCGAACATTTGAATGAGGTCAACAGTCCACCACCCAAGCCATCAAAGACCAGCTAATCGCCAATAGCGATAAGGCGGTGGAAATCGGTGCCTTTGGTATTCCGTGGTTCGAATGTACCAATAGCAGCGGCGAGACGGAGTGCTTCTGGGGCGTCGATCGTATGGCCCAGGTGGCCATTTTTTTGGGCTTGGAAACCACTGCTGATCAGGGGTTCAGAGCGATGATGTGAAATAGAAATGGGAATGGCAGGCTGATAATAGGTTTTTTTCTATACTTTTGTTTTCTTATATTTTCTTTTCTTATATATTCTTTTTTTTTTGGTTATTTGGAATGCAGAGAAGTGTAAGGTGTATCGTAGTTGACACATTTATGCGTTTGAACATGGTATTTGTGTATTTGAAGTCATCCAGCTGCTCGGAGACCCAAACATGCTTATTATTATTCATTTCCTCTCAATATCTCAGCAGAGGAATGGCGCGCGTAACTGCTCATCCATCATATTCCCTGTCGCTGTAGCCATCATTGCGTGGGAGAGATGTTGCTTGGTGAAGGTTCTGTGGGAATGGAAAAAAGCACGTTTTAAAACACAAGCAGAAAGGAAGAGAGAGAGAAAAAAAAGTAGTATATTATATACGCGGAAAAGAACAGCCCACAATCATTCCATTCGTCATATATCCCATAAAAAAAGGAAGTTTGATAAATGTGGAAATAACCCAAAACTACACATAAAGAAGGGGAAATAAACATGAAATGGAAGAAATAATTATTTAACCACGATCCAAAACGGAAAAAAAAAAGTGTCGCTAAGGTGAAAGGAGAACCGGGAGTGGTTTCCTTTTTCGTTCCCGTTATTCATACCACGCCGGGTAGAAAATGTAAAAGGGGAACAGGAAGGGTAAACGGGGTATCTAATAGAAGGTTGGAAAGAAAATGAAGTGTAAGTCGTTCAGAGTGTTTTTATGTCAATGAGGTTTGCGGGGTGTGCATTATATTCGCGAGCCATAACAGTCTGTATGTTATGACTCTTGGTTAAGGGTAGCTCGATTATCTGAGGGCGTAGGTGAGGTGTCTAAGTCGGGCGATTGTAGTAGCGCCTGTTCCGTGTGCGCACGGGTTTCTTTAACAGTGGTAGAAGGGGCTTCGTGAGTGGAGTCGTCAGATTGCTGTTGTTCATGTTGCAGGCCTTGTGGGGTGTCGTTATTTTCATTCTCAGGCTAGTAGTCCCGTAGTTAGCAACGTGATAGTGAACTAAAGGAACAACATTGAGGTGAGGAGGGAGTATTTACCTGTCGATTATCTTCATTCACGCTCAAACCGCGTTCTCGTGCGAGCCTCTGCGCAGCTTGGCGCTTCCGCTCAATGTCCAGCTCTTCTTCATATCGAGCCAGCTCTTCCTCCCTTTTCAAATCTAGCATAGAAGGAATTTGTGTTGTTTCTATCATTTCTCCATCAGACACTGGAGATTTCGGGGATTTGGAAGAGATGGCCCTCCTTGAATTCCTCCTGCGTTTTCCTTTCCCTTTGCCCGATGTCCTCGAGTCTTTGGAAGATTCTGTGGTTTTCATTGATGTTCCGGAGGCGGATCTACTTGTGGATGGAGGGCCGTGTATACCTGATCCCCCGGTGTCCCTGCGGCCTAATGTCATAGTAAATTCGTCGTCAAGGGGTACGGCATCTTCTTCATCGTCACTCGGTAGGAGATCGCCGCGCGAGCTTAGAGAATTGCTGGTTTCTCGTGACGATTGCGTACCACTCCGTAATCTAGTTTTTGTCGCGCGTAAACCTTCATCATCTTTTGATCCATCCATGTCGCTCTCATCACTCCCCTCAATTAAAGGTTCGCTTTCCATGACATTCCGTCGTGCGCCTCCCGGATTTTCCTGCAAATCAGCCGCAGATGGCCTGTATCTTATTCCCCTTGCACCTATCCTCCAGGGGAACCTCTCTAGAAATCCAAGGAGTGAAGAACTAGGGATAACTGTAGGGTCTCGTCTCTCATCGTTTGGTAGCGCAGCACTTTTTCGACGGCCACCACGAGCGCCATAGCTCATGCGGCGATGGCTTCGGGGCTGCTCGGCGGAGCTGCGCGCAGCGCCGCTTCCAGCCAGTAATCTGTCCAACTCATCGGTTCCCCAGCCTAAAAGCCCATCCCCCGTTGCATCCTCATCGTAGTCCCAGTCGTCATAGAAATCAAAGTCAAACTCTGCTCGAACACTTGACCTGCCGCGCCTACGACGACGTAACTGGTCCTCGCGGGTTGGCAAGCAAACAGCTGTACAGGATTGGATGCCATTCTTTATGCCCGCAAAGCACGGGCCGATATAGTTGTGCGAAAAGGTATATATCCCTTCTTGCGCGGTTTCATTGGCAGACTCTAGGTTATGGGAGATCTGGTTAATGGTTTGGCGGAATCGAGGATCACTTGGGCGCATCATGTTTGCGGAGTCTGAATTGGGGCGCCAAGTGACGTCCTCGAATAATTAGACGAACGACAGGGGTTGCTGGGCACATTGGGCGACAGTCAATGGATGGGGGTTCGGTTCGATAATAAAATCGCAATGTAAGGATGGGTAAAACGGCGGCAGTGGCATCTTATGCTCTGCCAGGCGACGATAAATTCCTTCGACGGAGATGCTGAGTTTGGATATCAGGATCATCACCATCAGCCACCTGCGAGCGTCATGGATGGCAGCAGATGGGGGGAGGAGAGTTAAGCTAAGCCTTTCTGGGCATGGTGTAACGGGCGGCGTATTACCTAAACAACCACGTGATGAGTTCATCAGCTGGAAACTACTATGTATATGTAGAACTTGGTGGGTTCGGCCTTGAGGATGCCAATATCAAACTGGAGTTGGGAGGGATTGAGGCTGCGGTTTTTACTCAGGTTCTGTTTATAGAATATCTGGAATTGCACTACTATGCCTGATCTATTGACGGGTCAAATATACAGACTAGGGGCTCCTTCTCCTCGTATCTTTTCCCGCATGCTAAGCAAGAACCGGAAGGCTAGAATATTTCCAGCTGGGTCAAAGCAAGTTGGCCAAAAAAAGACTTCGAGTTTCTCATGCTACTGAAATGTTCATTTTTTTCTAGGGCTTAACGCTGAGGGTGGTCTAAATTGAGCGAAATAAATTTCAGCTTCCAGCATCCGCTTCATAGCCCTCGTCGGTGGGGTTTCCAATTCCCGGCTAATAGAGGCCCGTCCGCTCCAGCATTGACCACTAGGAACCTGAATATGATTATGAAAAATTTCTATGTTAAGAGAAAAGAGCACATTTGACCGTCGCTTATTTAACTCCAAATCGCGCCATGTTGCAAGCAGAATTAATCCACTCGGCCCGTTGCAGCGGGTCGGATGATCAATTTCTTGTCCGTGCGTCAGGAAAGCGGTTCGGGGGTGCTTGGTTGAACTACTTTGCAGTAGACGAACAGCGGGAGTATTTGAAGCCGGAGCAGGATTGTCTAATGCATATCCCCGCGAACTTCGAGCGCGTAGGCAAAGCTGAGCGTGAAAGATCAAAGATCTGTCTATGATCGACTAACAGTCCCTCCGACTCAGTGGTTGCTTGAAGGGTTGGGCGAATGAAAATCGCACATTGGCCATAGACCATAAGGCAACCAGGCAACTAGAAAACCAGCAGCCGTGGCGCTCCAAATTTGTTAGGAGTGGAAATGCATCAACGGGAGAACAACTTCCCAACCACCATTGCAGGTGAAAAGGCGTGCCTAATCCGTATTGGGCCGTAGGAGAGAGACAACTTGACGAAAGACTCCCTGCGCATGCGCCAGGCCCGTGCGGCTGGCTTGAGTCTGCATTCTCGCCAAGATAGATGTTGAGAGCCCTAAGGTCTATAGGGATGCTGCTGGAGAACAATACATGGTTTCATAATTGTAGGCGGCAGGCTGAGCAAATCCCGAATAGCAGGACCCTGCCTGTCCTGTTCCATGGCAGCGGATACCAGGGAAGGCTTGCAAATTAGTTGTAGCCAGCGGTTCTTCGCGCGTGGTTTTATTTCCAGTAAGGTCCTTTAGTTGGTAGTAGCCCTCGGTTTCATCAACCATCGAGGGAGTGTGCGGCAGCAGGATAAAGAAGTGTCGAAGAATCGCGAGAAAGATATATGTGGAGGTGAGGTGAACTGCGCAGAAGTTTGCCTTGTTTGCACAGCTGTTGGTAGCTTGGCGCTCTTTGGTCGCCCTGTGTGTTCCAAGGCTGTTACAGTACTATGATTCTCCGCAAGCCGACTACAGAAAGGAATCGCAGCGCTGGAAAAGTTCTTTTATTATTCGTTTTCCGTTTTGTCTAAGACGGTGAGAAAGAGGCAGCTAGAAAAGAAGCAGTGCATATAGAACACAAGACTCTGTGCGTCAACCTCCGTTCAAACTTCGAACGTATCCCATACCACAATTTATATTTCCATGTAACTAAAAGGAAGCAAGCACATGGCATGACCTTTCTAAAAAACCTATATATCTCTCCAGCACCCGTTCCCCAGAAACACTAATATTCCCACCGTCACTTTGAACTATGCCCCATTACATCCGATTTCTCAAAACCCCCAGAATAGTGGTGTCTCCCCATAGGCAGTGTCGCGTGGAAGCATTGATCACCATCACGACCGACTTGGGGGACACATTCCTTGCGGAAGACGCCGAGCTTCTTTCCATCTTGCAGTTTACCGACAATAATAACGAGCTAACAAATTCATTCGACGAAATATTCACGTGGAATGCTGGGAATCGAGAGTTGAAGATCGTTTTCGGGCCATGTCAGATCTCTGATGCGAATCAAGCTGCTAGACTCAGTGTTAGGGACGCCAATGCTGGTCTTGTCGACCGTTTGGAACCTTCTAAGGCTCCTAGCATTGTTACAGCTTGGAGTGCTGAGTTTGGGGGAAATTATGGCCCGCAGGCGGAAAAGGTAGTTGAGAGATGCTTTAAGCTGGAAATTGGACCACAGTTGAGGGCGTGGGAAGAGACAGGAAATAGTATTGCCCGGCATATATGGTGAGTTAAAAAAGTTTCTTCTCTATCAGTCCACCTGCAAAAAAATTACGCTTCGTAGCTAGCTGCGTATATGTACTGTACACACATATTTACCCATACACTTCCTCTGTATCCATCCAAAGACTATCTAACATCGACAAAAAATACAGGGACGCTGCGTTGGGATGTGTAATGGAAATTCAGAATGCATATATGCGCCTGGGGGGATCAATTCCCACACTGCAGAGATTATTCTATGAGCGAAAGGACACACCACTTCGCGTCATCGAGCTAGGTACGGGATGCGGAATTGTCGGAATCGCAATAGCCCAGATAGTTCCTCAGTGCTCAGTACTGCTCACTGACCTTGAAGAGGTGCGGGATATCATCAGCCGCAATTTGGCGTTTGCCACTTTTGCTAGATTGTCCAGTGCTCGATTCCAGGTACTTGACTGGGATGAACCTGTGCCAGAAGAAATTGCTCAACATGGTTATGATCTAATTGTTGTTTCGGATTGCACTTATAATGCAGACAGTCTCCCAGCCCTGGTCCAAATGCTTACAGCGCTGGTACAAATTTCTCCTAGTGCTATTGTGCTGGTGGCCTTAAAAAAGCGACATGATAGTGAGGAAGTGTTCTTTGATTTTATAAAGAACGCAGGATTTGAAATCGATAGCTATGCCGTTGCCCCGTTGCCCATCCTTGATTCAGAAAATGAGTCAGTCGATATCGAACTATATGCGTTTCGCAAAAATTCCCCGGTAGATAGTTGATGATGATGTTCTCGCTTTGCAGCGAAAAAAAAAAAAAAAAACACGAATTTGAGATTACAGCATACGATGACAATGACGATTAAGCCTGCCCGGCTAATTGCTTTTACGGAACAGAAAAATCCCTCATATATAAAGTGGAGGTATATCCCTTGTTTGTTTATCGACCGCTGGAATTACGATAGCTGGGGCCACGACGGCTGCAGGGAGAGGGCCAGAACGCACGGCTAGAGATCAGGAAGTCTGCGAGGAACCCCAGCCGGAACATGGAACATCGGCTGCTGGTGCGACTCACCGCTCCGTTCTCGCAGCTTACATAAATGGATAAACGGAGCCACGAAGACTGCGAAGAGGCAAAGGGGAGTGTCTTTTTTTTTTTTTTTTTTTCTTCCTTTCTGTGCTTATTATGATTATTAGTGTGGCTGCCTGTGGAGAACACGGATCAAAATCAGCACACCCCGCAGCACACAGATTTAAGAGGCCCCATTTTTTAGCAGGAGCTGAGCAGACGAATAGGATGGGAGAAGCCCCGGCATATCTCAGCATTGGGGATACAGGCTGCAGCTTTGCTCCTGTTGATCGTCGTCTCGGCTTGCTGCAGAGCAGCTGCAAGTGCTACATTACGCCTATTGATAGACTCTTCAAGATGGGAGAGGAAAAAAACGAGTGAGGATGGTTAAGGATATCATATGCAGGTCAGTCAGATATGGCGGTCCCAGCATGGGCTTATCGTTGCTTTGAGATTTGTACAGGTCTGTAATTTGCATCGAGTTCTGTTACAGTTTTATTATAACTACTGTCAGAAGCTAGCTGTATTTACTATCACAGCATTACTTATGCCAAACTTGCGGTAACCAGAGACCACTTACTGCCACGTCAATCTGATCCAAAAAATTCTTATCCACACTCCAAGGCGATCCGAGTCAAGGGAGGGTGAAATGATTCATGGATGACGGTTTTTCATCCCTTTCCGCCGATGTAGATTTCTAGCTCGTACACTTGGGGAGTTCTAGCTCGTAAATTACAAGGAAGCATGTGGAGGGGCAAAAAAGCAACACAAATCATTTTCGAACTTCGTTATTTACTCGTCCGAAAGATAAAAGTCTCAATTTCCAGGATGCATTGAGCTAGAGCAGACAGGGCACAGGGCACAGGGCATCAAGGTCCGCCCATTGTTTGCGCCGACGGGAGTGTCAATGGGCGGCTGGCTGGATATATGGCTTGTTCTGGCAGAATCGGGATGTTTTGGCTTTGATTTGATTTCCTATTTTCTATTTTGTATCCATTTTTCTGCTCTAGGCTCACCCTGTTTGTGGTCGTTTACCCTGTCGTCGAACTCTAGCCCGCAAAGCTAGCTCTGGCGGTGGCTGCGACCCTCTTCGGCGCTATTCGTTCCCGCACAAAAACTCGTCACCACAAAAACTGGACTTTCTGTCCCACTCCCGCCCTCTTTTTTTTTTTTTTCAACCTCCACAACTCCAACCACCACCACAACAACAACAATCATCAGCGCAACACTCCACAGCAGCTGTTCCAAACCTTTGTCGCTCGACTCTATATATATTAACGTCTTCGTCGAGCCCATCGTCCACTTGTCTGGCCCTTCTGCAAGATAAGTGTCCGCTTCAGATGTGAGTCCTCTCCAAATAAACCCTCCTCCTTCATTCGGTCCCCGATGGATGCCCGTCCTGTGCCACTCGTAAAGCAAACCCGTGTGACTGCGTGCTATCCTTGATGCTCTGATCTCTCCCCCATTGCACAGCATTCTGCTCCCGCTCCTCTTTTGAAGAATCTGTCATTTCTAACGGACTACGTGCAATTCTAGCCCCATCTAGCCCTCGCCTCACCAACTTTTTCCCACAACAGAACTCGCGCCTTTGGGACGAACACCCCCAAAGGCCCTTTGCCCACAACGGCTTCCGAAGCCAACGATCCCTCTTTACCTCTCCTCTCCCCTCTTCCATTTTTAACCAGCGTCTCCATCCTCTTAACGCGCTTGGCTGTCCTCCAAGCAGCTCTCCGTAACCCGTCCTTTGTGCTCGTTGATCTCTCAGCGCACAACCCCCTCGTTCCCCAGAACATTAAGCTGCCGCATAGGACTTCTCTACAGGTTCTTCCTCTTCAGGAGGAAGAGTCGAGGAGGCTAGGTCCAGTCAATTTCGGTTGTGTTGAGACGTTCCGACCACCCTAACACGAATCCATCCGCCACGGTTCAAAGATCTACCCATCTATCCTAAAGGAAAGAAAAACTCATATATATATCTGTATATATATATATATATACACACAGGTTCTTTACAACTACAACCTACCGAAACTAAACCCGGCATATCCTTTTGGATGGTTATGGCACCTTTTGCCTTCGTACCCCATGATATATATGTGTCCCGAAATTACCTTGACGACAGTAATAATTACAAGTCCTCTCATAATCATGGCGGGTTCGATTTGTTTCAAGCTAGGGAAGCCTCCAAGGACCTGATCTTCGACATTCTGAAGGAGAAGGTCGCAAAGATCAATACCCAGACCTGTCACCCCGGCGAGGAAGACCCGTTCTATGTTGCGGATCTGGGCCAGGTTTACCGCCAGCATATCCGTTGGAAGAAGAATTTGGGACGTGTGAAACCGTTTTACGGTATGTCTTGAACCTCCTCTTCTTACTTTTCTCCATTTTCGGAAAAATTCCTGACGAATCCATTTCCAGCTGTCAAATGCAACCCTGACCCTCAAGTCATGCGTCTCATGGCAAAACTGGGCAACGGCTTCGACTGTGCGTCCAAAGCGGAGATCGACTTGGCCCTTGATGTTGGCGTCGACCCGAGCCGTATCATTTATGCACAGCCGTGCAAGACAAAGTCCTATCTCCGCTACGCCTCACAGGTGGGTGTCAAGCAGATGACCTTTGACAATTCTGATGAATTGTACAAGATCAAGGAGATGTGCCCCGATGCAGAGCTGTATCTCCGCATCTTGACGGACGATTCTGCTAGTCTGTGCCGCTTGAGCATGAAATTCGGGGCCTCCCTCTCCATTGCACGCTCTTTGCTCGAATTGGCCAAGGAGCTCAATCTCAATGTTGTTGGTGTCAGCTTCCACGTTGGGTCGGGAGCTGAGGACCCGAGGTCATTCGTCAAGGCCGTGGAGGATTCCCGCTACGTGTTTGACCAAGCTGCTGAAGCTGGGTTTGATCTCAAAGTACTTGATGTCGGTGGGGGATTCTCCGAGGATACCTTTGAGCGCTTTGCGGCTACCCTCAGCGACGCTCTTGATGAACATTTTCCTCCACATGTCCGCGTCATCGCTGAGCCTGGACGATACTATGTCGCGTCAGCGTTCACACTGGCTGCGAACGTAATTGCACGCCGTGATGTCAGTCTGGAAATGTCTGACTCCGCCTCTACGGATAGTGCCACCGAGGCCTACATGATCTATCTGAATGATGGTGTCTACGGCAACTTCTCCAACATCATCTTCGATCACCAGCACCCGGTGCCGCAGATTCTGACAATGGAAAGCCCGGTCTGCACGCCAATCGAGTATTCGATCTGGGGCCCGACCTGTGATGGTATCGACCTGATCACCGAGCGCATCACCCTCCCTGGAGCCCTCGACGTCGGAAACTGGCTCTATTTCGAGAACATGGGTGCATACACCAAGTGCAGCGCAACGCGCTTCAATGGGTTCACCGATAAACATGAAATCATTTACATCTCCACCGAACCAAGTGCTACCGCATTACTGGAATACTCGAACGATATTTGAGAGAAGTGTTTACCGGCTTAATCCAACCAATGAACAAAAAGTAGAGAAGCCAAAAAATAAGCGAAATGATGCGGAAGGGACAATGGCTACTATCGTTAATATTATGCCATGGGGATGTGAGCTTTATTTTCTTTGGCACAGCCTAGAAGTAATATCGGGGATTGATTGATTTATATGTTTCCATTTTGTTTAACAAAAAAAAATAACCCCGAACTCCTTTTTCTGATAATAATGTCTCGTTTCTGTCGGGATTCTTCCCAACTCTCTAACTTGAGATTTTTTTCTCTCAGATCTCTGGACTATTTGTTTTGGATTAATTACATTTACCTGTCATCTATATTCAGAGTTAGTTTCACGTACAGCAAGAAAAGAAGTTTGGCATATTATCTACTCTTGTTCCTTTATTCTCTTTCTACGTTTCCTCCAGTCCATTTCCATATCCCTCTCGAGCACGTAGATACACTCTTGTTCCGAAGAGAAGCATACGAATCAGGGCGAACCAGGCAGTGAATCATGAAAAGTGCAATCACCATCATCTTTCAACCCTGTTCTCCGAACAATTTCCTTGCATCTATCTGCTCTAAATAAACATAGGTGAAAAGCAAATGCGCAGCTAATCAACTGTTATCCTCCTTCTACTGACCTATTTATTTCACACTTGAGAAACGTTTACTGTATTTATTTATTACTTTGCCGTTCCTTCACGGTACTTTGCGACATACACATAAAAGGGGGTTTATAACTGGTTCTAAATGGGATGCTTGTCAGACATACAACCCCGGGATATCTGTCGTACAGACCATGAGGAAGAGCGGAATTAGAGGCTAAGTACAAGGGAGAGTCGCGTCCATTTGAGTAATGAAGGTAAGCATGCAAACTCAATTTCTCATTCTTTAATAAGCCAGAGATGCTATGAAATAGTGAGTGTACAGAGGAATGATATTTGCAAAAGCAAATCCTTCATTGTTGCTTGAAAATTGGCGACTGCCTTATTTAGTATACGCTCTCTGCCAGTTTCAGTATCCT
Organism: Blastomyces emzantsi; assembly: GCA_003206725.1. Classification (NCBI taxonomy): domain Eukaryota; kingdom Fungi; phylum Ascomycota; class Eurotiomycetes; order Onygenales; family Ajellomycetaceae; genus Blastomyces; species Blastomyces emzantsi. The sequence goes on from QGQJ01000201.1 coordinate 77,150, forward strand.
CCTATTCAATTTTTTTTTTTTCTCCTTTTGTCTATCCAGATGGTGTGAAATGCGGCTACTATGTCTCCAACAAAAGAAAATAATACAAACAAATATGTACAATTGATATGGCGAAATAGCGAGGCATGGGATACCGTCGCATTTGAATCGGAAATCATTTTTCTTCTTCACACTCTCTTCCCCCAGTCAACCCATATACGCTCAACATCAAGCAAGCCGCTCCACCTTCACCTCACCTCTTTTCTCCTCTCCAGAGTCGCCTGCGACCTCCAGCAATCCACCATTCTCCAGCTTCCGCGACCACTTGTGAGATTCACCTCGGGCAAGGATAAGCGTCATACGTGCAATTATGGCCCGTTCGGGAGGCGCTGCTGCTGCTGCTGTCTCAGCGTCACCTCTACTTTTAGAAGTGCTGTCAATCGAGGCTGGGGAGTGGGTATATGTCCATCGGCCAAAGGCCCAGTTAAGAATATAATTATGCGTCTTGAGGTCATCTGCTCCGCTGCTAGGGGCGGTAGTTCCATGGATATTCTCTCCTCCCTCCGGCGTCGGTTTTGGTGTAGGCGCCTGAGCCTTCTCACCTGACGAGTCTTCTGGAGGCGAATCGGCCGGGAATTGAATGATGGCTTTTATTCTGTACACCTCATCCTTGGGTGCAGATAGGAGGAGAGTAGTCAATGCCTCCGTATTCACCGTATCAGCCTGTTGCGAGCTGGTGAGCGAGACGGAGAGCACGTCCACCTCGGACTGGTGCTCATTTTCGCCAGGCTCACCAAGCCCGTGGTTATGCTCTTGCACATAAGCCTCCTTAGCCGCTGTGTTATCGCCCCCATTTAACAAAACCAAATCCAGCGATGCATGTCCGCGATCCGATATCTCCTTGGCAAGCAGCGCCCCGTCAATCCCCAATAGGACATCCTTATCTACCAGACCTTTCGTCGATTTCACCCAAGCCGTATCAAGTTCCAGATCAGCCACGCGGTCCAAACACACATCGAACCGCTCCTCCGGCACGTCCTCCCATTTATTGAAAATAATCAGATCCGTATACTTCGCCTGTAACTTCGCCGTGTACGATGTGTCATCATACCCTTCCCAATTCTCCACGTCAATCACGCTGATGACCCCATCCAGTACGAATTGGCCGTTGTTCTCGCGCGCGATGCGGTTCACTTCCATCGCCAACGTGGCGGGGAATGCGCTCCCGCTTGTCTCGACGACGATGCGATCTGGCTTTATTTCATCACGGAGTTGGAGGAGGGCGTCGCCCAGCTGTCCCACCAGGTTGCAGCAGATGCATCCGTTCAGGAGCTCGCGGACACCGGAAATGGAGTTCGCAGCAGCTAATTGTGAGTCTACGGCTAGGTCGCCAAATTCATTTTTTAGGAGTGCTAGCCGGTAGTCGGGGGGCAATTGCTTGATGAGATTGAGGAGGATGGTTGTTTTGCCCGCGCCGAGAAATCCTGTGATTATGGTGACGGGAATTGGACGGGACATGGCTGTCGTTGTTCGGAATGGAGACGGAGGAGTATATGTTTATGAGCGTCGATAGGATATTACTCGTCCTTCGCACCCCAATTGCTAGTCAGATCAGTTCATTAGCAATAAGTCAACAAACAATGAGGGGAGTTGGTGATGTCATGGACTTCCGCCACTTTTTCCCGGCTGAGTCAGCAACCCTAATTAGATCAGCTTTGTCCATGGCTAGTTAAGTTACAAGACAATGTTTGGGGAGAGCTCTCCCCGTGGTTTAAGATTTATATTACCTTGTACAAGTACACATTATTGATCAGTGTTTGGTAATTTATGGGGTCAATTACAAGAAGTGTAAAAAGCTTGTTCCAGGTTTCATGAGATGCGAAAAGTTGCCTTCTCTCCCTTTCATTGCAAAGCAAGATCAGCAATCCAACAACAATACACGCGCAAGTTTATGATTATATGCTGTGTACAGTACAACTTCCCTCTCTCCGCTCCACTAACCTTTACGTGCATATGCCTGGAATGTGTGCTTCTTTATTCTTTCCAGAGATTCTTATCTCCTTGCCCCTCATCAACTGATTTTGACTTTCGGTATTGAACCTGGTTCGGGACCAGCCGGAAAGCCAAACGCAGGCTGAGGGCGGCAGAAGCATCAACCTGGGAGCGCATTCCCCCCTTGCATTAGCTATATTTAATTAATAAGTTACCCCTCTCAGCCATTTACCCGGACCGATACCTTGCATGGGGATTTTATTGCATGGGACTTGTTCCTTCAGCAGGTGAATTTGTTCACCTCCCGATCCTAGATGAGGAGGAGATGAGACTGCGAATGCCCACTTAACAACGCTTACATTGCGTGGTTTTCAGTGCCCTTGTAGATATTATGCTGATTTCTTTTGTCACGGTAAAGATAAACGTAGTAATGAGTGCACAAGTTATTGAAATGAGTGTTGGAAGCGGAGTGGAAGATGCCATGTATGAAGGCCTCTATAGCCATGCCCACATCTGTACAATGTCCTCTATTCTGTTATGTCAGTTGTATATATCGCGCATTCCTTCTAACATATCTAGTTGTCCTTGGCTTCAGCTTTGGTTGTAATACATTGTTTTCGCTCTTGTTTTCCTGTTTTGCCGCTGGCCCTCTTATGTTCATACTCCCAGAAAGCAGAGAGACGCGAAAGTATCCCCGGTCCATATTCAAAAGCACCTAAATATTTCATTCCCTCGTTACCCAAAAAGGAGGAGAACGTCGCTCTCTAGAAAATCAATTCAGTCCATCCCTTTCGCTCAGTAGGGACTCGATATGTCCACTGAGCCAATACCTCTTCAGCACCTCCGTAGAAACCTTTTTCGCACCATCGACCAAACCTAGACATTTCTCCGCTCCACAAGAGCAGTGGAACGGCTGTGCCATCTCCCATTCTGTGCTTGGGTAGAAGAATCGAAGCTCCTCTCCAGCCAGAATATCTCTCGAACTCCAAACCTCAATTGCACCAGAAACCTGTTCTTCCAATCCGACGTTGGATGAAGCGAGTGTTGACGTTACAAAACGGACATTGGGGTCACACGAATGGTTGCAATATAGTAGATCCGAGTTCAGTCTGATATGATGCGTTGCTGAGATTTGAACGGTGGAGTAGTCCTTTTCTGAGGCGAGAGTGGTGGACGTGTTCTTCGCGATGAGGGAATTGGCTGGGATGTGCTTGCTGGCGACTGCAGTGAGATTGAAGGAGGGACCTTCAGCGGCGGCTTCTGAGCCCGAGGCGAGAGCAGGTGAAGACCGGACTGCGATGGTGTCTGGATGCGATGGTTGCTTCCACGTTTGCTTTACGGGCTGAGCCGTAGGTGTCCTCTGGGCCTGTTCTGTGGTTGTAACTGTCATGGTCGTTTATTTATAAGGGTGCTTGTAGCGGAAGAATGGTGCGAGGATGATTTAGCAAAGTGTTCAAGCTTTGATTTAGGAATGACAGAAGGCGATGTGTGTCATCGGGGTTTTATAGGTGTAATAATTTTGATGTCAGGCGCTGCATTGTGTTCCAAACATGTAGGAATGAGATGTTCCGAGTGTCATAAGCCTGTTTGCCTATTTATGAATTCTTTTAGTTCGCTTTTAGATTTTTTGCATCAGACGCTGATAGCCAGCTTCATCGGTGTCAACCCACGGGCAACTTCGATCCGACCCGAAACTCGGCGCAAGGGAATTAGGTTTCGTAGGTTTCCACATTTGGATATCAAGCCCTGTGCCCTAATGGTAATGTAACTTGTTCAGGGTAAACCCGGACGTAGGGAACAAAATAATAGCTTCTTGTAGTTGGAATTTCCCTTCCTTGGTCCAGAGCCAATTTCAATGTTTTCACAGATAATATTTCCGAAGGGTTCAATTCACTTAGCTCCTCATGCCTACGTATTTGGATCTATGCTTTGTTTGGTAAACGACCGCAGCGGAGAGGTTTGCCCGTGGCTTTGATGGTTCGCGCATAGTGGGGTTCGAATTTTCGTGGAGGGGTAAAATGCGGTCCAGCTAGATAATTCGCAGAGAGCTTGTTAAAAAAAATTTAACACCAGGCGGAAATGTGAGCCTAGTGCGATCAGCTAGAAATATCTGCAACAGTGAAACCTCAGCCATTGCCGAATTGTCCAAATTGTCCTGTTGAGGGGCTTAGCCTGGAGTTTTGTCCCTGGTTTCAATGGACGCAGAAAATGGTATCAAAAAAGGTTAAGAAAGTTAAATAAAGATGAGTTTGGTAGCTTGGAAATCGAAAGAAAACTAGGCAGCCGATTCATTATGAGACGGGAATCCCATGACTAGAGTCATCTAAAATACACATGTGCATGATGTCTATAGCCTGTACTAATATATATGACAATGCAAATAAAACAGCTAAGGTGGGCGAAAATACGAGAAACTGAGGTGAGCCCGCAGCTCAGAGATGGAGGCATTGGGACAACAGCGCTGAAACGCCCACGTGAGAAACTGAGAGATTGCAATCAAGGATACTTCTTACTCTACTGAGCGCTCGCATGTGATATCGGAATCGCATCAAAATCGAGTTGGGCTCCCTCTTCTCCGCCCATATCTTCGGACCGACATTGCTTTTGGATCAAGGTTGATAATCGGGTAGTCCAGAGGCTGATATCTGTCGGTTGCACTTCGAAAAAAGCAGGGGACAGAGGCACAATGCCTGTTCGAACGTATTCATCCGTTTTTGACAGTTCTTCACCTGGTATCGACGTTTCATCGTCTTGCTTCGACCAGTTGAGGACGAGTCCATGAAGTGCAAACGCATTTGGTATCCCCTCCAATGGTAGCTGATTTGTTAGTATACGTTTACGCTTAACCCCTGTGTGTGTTGATGCGTGGTGAGACAAGGCATTTTTCTGGCGCATAAAATATTCCCTTGGATCTTCCGAATTCATTTTGGGCATCAAAAACATCATCTCATGACTGACTAAATCGGCTTTGGCTTTGCTGTATCGATTTTGATGCGGGGAGCTCTGTGATGTCTTAGCACAATCGGCTCCCGGCCAGAGTAAGGCCGCCTGAGCAGACACTCTCTGCTGCTGCTGCTGCTGCTGCTGCTGCTGCTGCTGCTGCAGTTGTCTATAGAGCTGCGTGGCGGCTTTCTTCCGGTATTCGAAGTCCAATGCCTCACCTATTACTTCCTTTGGCGTAGAATTTTGGCGGTTGTCAGTTGACTCACGAATTCGGTAATTTTGATCATCGTCTACTTCGAATGAAATCAATGTTGGGCCGTAGCCCTTTGTGTTGGGGAGAGTAGAGTTCCGATGGATACCTAGGGAACTAAGCAATGCACGCGGCGAAAGCCCTGCTGGAGAATCTGCATGGCTATGCCCGGTGGAAACGCTGTTTCCCTCTTTACCAAAGCGTCTCGCAATAGCAAGCTCTGGAAGCCCATTTTCACAGTCTTCACTATCTCGTGGTATGCCAATATCTTGACCTTCCTCGGCAAGCTGATTAGCAGCATCTCGGGGATTTCTTATCCAGACGTCCAAGCAGCCCGGCCCCCCTAACGCCCTCCGCTGGGTTCCTCCATGGCTAGCTGTAGTTTCAGAGAGACTGCTCAGTGCGCTCATCTGTGACTTGCTAACACCTGTCGGAGATCTATCGTGGCCGGCATTTGCCAACCGCGTTTCAGGATTTTGCATAGGAATGGGTGTCAGGTATGTGGGGCTAGCAAGCACAGAATTATCCGGACAATTCCCTATCATTGTGCTATCAACACGAGTACTCTCATGCCCGTACGTAGGGGTGAGGAGATGAGAATTAAAATCGCGAGGTTGCGTGTTTTTCTTCGGGGGTGTAACATATTGTCTTTTTGCAAGCATCCATGGGTTGGTCAATCGAGAACTCTTAGAAAAGCCCGGGTTATTTTCGACCGGCTGGGGACAGAAGGTGGAGTCGGGGGAACTCGCTATTGACACATTGTCTTTCTTGTTTTGTGTTGCGCTGACAAGGGCGTTATCTATGGAATAGCAATGTTTTACTGCGTGGCTTGAAATATGGCGAAAGGATGGCGGCTCTTCGGCTTCGTGGGTATGTCGGCTGCTGGCCGGCCGACTGGGAGGCGAGCGTATCGCCCGAGGAGATAACGCTTGCTCTTCGAGCTGGCAATTGCGCTGATGAGTATCTTTCGGCTCTATTTCACCATATACGGTTTTGAATAAATTTTCCGCCATTGACATAACCAGTTTCGAATCTTCAAAGAGGACATCATTTTTAGATGGCTCCACGTTGACATCATAACTGCCAGGGTGGCAATGCAGATGCATAAAAAGGAATGGGTTCACTGGTGATGTTTGGCTGCCAACACAAAGTGATCCAGAACGAAGATAAGATTTGAATAGCTTAACGAGCTCCTTCGCAACGCCATGGGATACTGACATAGGCCGTCCGTCAATGGAAACATACTGACCCGCATGATTAAGTTTCGAGAGGTCTGGTGAATTAGCCACCTTTATCATTGGCAATAAAACGAGCTATTACTCACCGGAACCAGGCACCGGGATTGTAGCATCAATCCGGATCGCTGAATGATTACCTTCATTGATATCTAAGTATCCTGGCAAGAAATCATCATCACCACCCTGGATTTGCGGCCACGTTATTGTGGTGCATTGGGAAATGACTTCGGCACCGACAACTCTTAACATTGCAGTGGAAACGGTTGCATTTGCCTTCGACGCATAAATCCAGCTGGAGTCACTTTTAGTCTTTAAGATTTTGAAAGAGAGTCGAATTTCAGGGCGGGAAAGCACGTATGCGTTAAATAATTTCTTCATTTGATTGAGTGTTTTAGAGGCACTCTTCAAAGCTATCTGTTTCCGAACAGGGACCAACTTCAAGAACTCGGAAACTCGAACAGCGGTCCCCGTTGGATGAGATGCTTTGGTACAACTAATGCGTGGTTAGAGCTGCTTACGAGAAATGTCTTGAATATATCTCTTGAGTGGAATAGAGCATACCTGACTAGTAGCCCAGTGCCATCATATTTCAAAGTTTCCCCGACAATTTCTCCAGCTACCTTTGTTGTTATTGCGATCCTACCGCACATCCCAGCAGCACTCGCGAGGGCCTCTCCCCGGAAGCCCAAAGTGCTTCCGCCAATATTTTTTAAATCATCAATAGTCTGGAGTTTGCTGGTACAGCTGCGTTTGCAAACCAGATGACGATCATTCGGATGGATGCCACCGCCATTGTCTCTGACTTGAATCGTATCAAGTGTATTAGCAGACACCTCGACTGAGATATAGGTGGCTCCAGCGTCAAGGCTGTTATCGATAAGCTCTTTAACAAGAGAGCATGGGTCAGAAATAGCGGAGATTGACCTGACTGCCCTCGCAGTATCTGGGGGGAGATGTGCGATTGACATTGTCCATGCTCAGAACCAGTTCATGCTGATGGTGTATGCAGTTGAACTTAAGCTTGTGCACTCATTAAGCACTACAACTGCTATGTATTGATTGTTAAATTTGTGGAAAATACACACCACCTTATAAATTGTATATAAAACGCTTCTGGATTCTATAAATATCTCGCAATTGACAATTAACTGAGTATCAAGAATGATAGAGGTTAGATTAGAGTTGTCGATTCCCCGTTTGGTTCAGGGGTATTGGGCGGCGTTTGATATTACATAATGGGAAATATCACGTGATAGCAGATAATGCTATCCATCAAGTATCGCAGACTACATTCAAGACGAGACAGCATCAGCACCATGCTAAGTACGATGAACATGAGACGATGGCTTCCATTAACGTTTCCCGCCTCGCCATCCCAGCCGTCTCACTACTTATCACATTCCTTGCATATTCATCGCAGTATATATTTCTATACTTAGAGCCATCACCGCTAAGCAAGGACCAACTGATTAAATTTAATATTTTGGTAGCATGTCTTTGGATCTGTTATTACCGTGCTTGTACAACAGATCCTGGGCAGGTGCCTGCTGGTTGGCAGCCGTGTGTTGCAAACGATGTCTTTGAGACAGGAGAGACGGCACAAAATGGGATCCAATATTCATCCTTTCGACAGCGATGGTGCCGGCGATGTGATACCCTCAAGCCTCCTCGGGCTCACCATTGCAAGTCTTGCCAGCGGTGAGGACTTATTAGCTCCTTATTACTTACTTGCACTCTTTTTTTCCGACTCTTATTTGTTATTTCCATGACTAACGCTTACGTGACAGATGCATTCCAAAGATGGACCACCACTGCCCCTGGACAGAAAACTGCGTTTCTCATTTTACCTTCCCCCACTTTATTCGTTTTCTTTTTTATGCAGTTTGTTCTATGACCTACCTTGAATGTCTCCTCTACCCCCGGTTGGCTGTGGTTTGGAAAAACCGGCATCTGCCGAGCGTGAGTTTCCAGCTTCCCAATAACTCTGTATCCAACCCAAGTAGAATGCGCTTGCTGACACCAAATGCAATGATTCGTGTTAAAGTATTTGGGGCCAAGCCTTCCACAGTTAGTTCACCTGTTCTTACTTGTTGTGTTTAATTCCACGGTGCTCTTCGCACTCGTAATCCTACTAGCGCGAACATTGTGGTCTCTAGGAGGAAACACAACTACCATCGAGGTTTGGGAGATTGAAAGACATAAAACACTTCTTCGACGAGCTCGTGTCCTTGGGGGATATCTCGATGGCCCGGACGGTGTTCCTGTGCGTGTCCAAAAACAGGAATTTCCTTACGACATTGGGATCTGGAACAATATAAAATCCGGTATGGGAGGAAGCGCTAATGTTAGTCCATTTTCTCATAAATGCAGAAGACGATCCCACACTCACATGTGCTGTCTCTAACTCACAAACATATGTATAGATCATTGGCTGGTTTTGGCCTCTTGCTTCAACTCCACGTCAAGGTTCCGGATTAGAGTTCGAGGTGAACGGTTTTGAAGGTACGTGGGACCCGGAACTAAACTGAAGGGCTATTATCATATTCTATTTCATACATTTATGGTTAATTTAACAATAATGTTTAGAAAACACCGTGTCATGGCCACCACCAGACCCAGATCGAATGTATAAGTCGATGCCACGGAACAACTTTGGAAATGGTTTTAGTGGTGAACAAACTTACGCATCGCAAAGTCAAGAGATTGAAGCATTCAAACGTCGCCAAAGAGAAGACTTCCAGCGCCGACAGGCCGTGTCAGAAGTACAACGACGAACCCCCTTCCACAAGCGGTATATCCAAAATGTGGAGATGGCAGACTCTCCTGACTTGAGTGGATCTGAAAGTGGGGGGAACTCCGATAGCGGTGAAGAAGGTTGGAGAGATGCGGAGGGCGATAGACTTCGGGACTTTGGGGTTGACGAAGAGGTTGAATTTTATGATGAGGACGATATCCCGCTTGCAGAGCTTCTTCGGCGAAGGCAAATCCAAGCCAAAAACACCACCTGAAAAATTGGACATGTGCTCTCTTGCTGAATGCGGCAATATTGGAAGATCCCACATAATTGGTCCCGTTCAGTCAGAATCCGCAAATTCATCGGCCCGCACTCCGAATAAGACGATTAGACGAGATCAAACCATAGAAATTAGCAGTTTCTAGCCTTATCGCACCCCTCCGAGCGTAAATTTCCTTGGTAGCATCTCGACAGCGTTGTGAACGGCAAGTCTCGAGCCATGCGCATCCTTGACCCCTCGTTACTTCAAGAATTCCAATTTTCAAACCTGCATGCATGTCCTACGTACATACGAAATGCAATGGTGAATTGTATGTCTAACACTTCACTCCACCCCAGCTCCATCTAGCGGATCAACGAAAATTCAAATTAGCCTTCATCCATTTCGAAGACAACCAGGTTAGCCAACACGAGGGAATTCGAAAAGCTCATTTTGTTTTACCCAGAGAAGGAGAAGTCGTGGGATTAACAAGGGTGTGAAACCCCCCTCGACATACTCCATCCAACAGGCGCTGGGAATAGCCGTATTTGTTTTGCGGGGAGAGATTTACCGTCGGGTCCGAGCTTCTCCAGCCTTGCATCTCCTCCGGCATAGGACAGCGTTGCTTGGCATTGTACATGTACATGTCCAGATTGGCTTGTCAAAAAGTTCAGATAAGCTCAACCCCGCACTTTTTGCAACTTTCCAGGGTTGGTTGATTGACTGCTGGGTCCCAGGCTTTCACTGTCACATCCTCCTGGGGACAAGGCAATGCTCATTATTATTTGCCCCACAAATACATATGTTTGTTCTCTTACCCCTTTGTTCCCATAAATATGACACTGATCATTTTCCCTTTTACACCAAGGGTGCGTTTTTTGTGCTAAAAGACGAACTCTGATGCCAGAAATTTTGGTTACAGGACACAGGAAGGCCAGAATCACGAAGGAATCACGAAGCAGCAAGTTATGTCAACTTTTTAAATGAAATCTACCAATATCAAGATGATTGCTAGGAACCTTTTATTTTTATTTTTAGTTTTGTATCTTTTTTCGTTTTTTCGCTCCTGCGACTACAGAACGAAGTGAAATGTTGAAACGACAGAATTCTTTCTGCCAACCTTAAAAAGGAGCACGAATCAGCTAAGTTCCATACACTTCATTGATATTGTTTGTAATATGTTGTTTGAATACACGCGCTTGCCTCATCTCTTTTCGCCCCTGATCACAGGACTAAAAGGTGAAACTGAGAACATATACACCAGCCTATGCAGACGCCACCGATTTCAGGGCTACTTCAAGTAATTCAAAATGGCAGAGGAGAGCGGTAGGTGCAAGTTCAATCTCAGATGCTCTGCACTTCGACCTGAAAACCAAGATCAATTTGCAAGAACGTTGACTATTTTGCAGCGCATGGACGAAATGTGACGCTTCAGAAAACGTGGGTAGGAACATAATTGGTATTCATGCATTTAATTGGAATCCAGGCGGAAATGAAGTGGGTAAGTGGTCAATTTTCGCGTGTTACTCTCATCGAATTCGAAGAGTAAGGTGGCAGGAAACTGGATATTCTGGTTTCGATTATTATGAGCATGTCAAAAATAATTGATGCAGCACATAGCAATCTGGTTGTTTCCGGTGTTTGATCACACGACAGGTTTTATTTCCTTGCTAGGGGCTTGAGAGTCGAGAGAAGCAACACCAAAAATATTTCTCAGTGCTTCCAGGTTTCGATTCAATACCTCTTATTAATGATTGACATGGCAGCCCTTCTGGCGTGCATGATGTCGTCTCCAGCAGATGGGTTTGAAATTCGATTATCATGCTGGGTCATGAGCCGTGGGGATAATTCTGCACAAACGATAATTTCCAGGGAAGAAATCCGCAAGATAGAAACCCTCAAGCCACTGTGCAGTGCTCAGTAGTGTGGGGGGCGCTGCCTCTGCGACTGATGAGCCCGTTCGACAAGCTATTTATTGCGCTGCCATTAAATAACGAAATTCAGCCTTGGGCAAACACTTGCAAGTGGGTCTGGATCCAATTCTGGCATCCAAAATGAATTAATGATACATTGCGAAGCCATCAATCTAAACTAGAGGCAAAATGCGGGCATTTGGGATAATCCCAACACACTCTTTTTGGTCAAACAAGGATGACCGCCCCACGCTACAATGGCCGCAGTTATATGTCAAGGCCGAACAACCGCCAGGCATTGAGAGAGAGCCTGAACTAACAAACGGAACTGAAGCACCGCCTCGCGGACCTCTCAGTCGTCGTCGTGTATTAATTGGAGAACTCCGAACCTTACGTCTGTCACCAATTCGATTTGCAAACGAAGCCACGGATAAAATGGCGGTAGAAATTGCGGACGAGAATGAGCCGAATGCCGCCAGGGTGACGCAGAGCAATAATGATATCAATCCAGGGTTCCATAATCTCGATTCTCATACTCTCCACAGTCATCCCATTGTTCCTCTCAAAACAAAGGATAGAATAGAATAGAGTACAAGAACAAAGCAGCAATAATGACCTTTTCCAGCAGGTACCCAAGCAGCTCAGGAGTCCGTGCTGTTCAACAATGTTCCAGATCTAACCTAAATCGTGGGCACTAAAAACCCCAGCATCGCAGCTTGAGCCAACAGCGGGCAAAATTTAAGTGCTGAAAGTATGGCCCTTCCTTCTCACTGGTGGGGTGCAACACATCACTGTTTATGACGCTGGCCTCGCAGCTCTAGGCTCTGAAGTTCGGAGTCTCCTCAAGTGTCACAGCGCCATCGCATCTTCGCATCTTCGGTGATGTACTGTACATACACCGCAGCCTACCAGCGAGGTGACGTCTTTGGTCCGTCCGTCTCTGCCTGGCACTGATATCAGCAGACTCCCCTTCGTTTCGCTGGATTCCAGACAAAGGTGGTATGGCGCTGACAGGCGCGGGCAAACCAAAACATCTGTATCAACGTCTTGAAGGTTTAACTATGTTAGGAGAAACTATGGGCGGGTTGACCAGCTCATGAGCTGCCGATAGTATTTCAATATCAAAAATTCCACATGTGCGACCGGCAGGCGAACATGCCACAATACAGCGGGATATCAAATCCCATAGACTTTTCAGGCCAAAAAAGTCAGATAGTGCTCCGTAGTAGCAGCCCCGATTGTTAGTCGCATAAACGCATTGCAATGGGTCTGTGGCAAGGGCACTGGTGTCAAAATTCTTTACATTCCGTCCGCCGTTTAGCTCAGATGCTGGTTGACTGGCACCGACTAGATAGGCCAGCGTGGTCCCTGAGTACGGGGTCGGGATTTAGGGTGTTCGTTCCCCTTCAGCGAACAAAACCACCTACCGGTGGTAAATTGCTGAGCTCTCTTACGGTTGCAGGGCGTCGATAGAGACAATCGGTGCGTTCCAGGAAAGCCCCGCCACAGTTCCAACCCAGGAGAACCAACACCAGACTGGCGTGGTTGGAGGCTATCACGCCAATAAGGTCTTGCAGGCCGTTCCCAATCGGAATGATCGCCACACTGGTTTTCACGAGAGGAAGCATCCCCTCAAACCCCCACGCATCCAACCCTCAACAGCCCAAGCTACTTCAAGCATGCAACTCTCCACGAGCTGCTGCAAGGTGTTGACCAATGTCAAGAAGCAGGCATTTTCAACACTATTCCACGTTGAGCAGATGATCTTGCTTCACGTCTCCTCAATGGCCGCTCTATTAAAGCTACCCTGGGCAGTTGATAGACCGACTTCGCAGGCTATCATAGTTACAGCGCTAGCTACTGCCCTGATTGACAATGTTTCTCGTCTCCCTCGCTGTCAATGACGCGGGCAATCGGGGGGATTGAACGTAGCCCAAGCGTGCGTCCAGGGCTAAATCAACAATACACCGCAGCTTAGGGAGCACGGTACAAGTCCGTTGCGGACGGGAACTTTTACCCAGGATGTGCCTAAGTGCGATCCATTGCCAGCTTTTTAAAAAATAGCTAACTACCCCCCCCAAAACCCTAGTTGACGTGGGGAATTAGGTAGGGTGAAGTGATTTATCCTTCGTCGTTGTTGGGGATAGATTTTTTTTTGTCCTACCATCCTCTCACTCCTACTTAAACAAGGCAGATTTCCGAGGAATTTTATCTTTATGTGACTTAATTTATTCTGTTACTCTTGTCTAGTTTTATTATTTATTTGCATCGTTTTGTTATTGCATTCACTAGAGCTTCAACTGATTGAATGTTTACATAAATCCCCCTTCAACATTACAGAAGCCACGTTGGAAACATTCTTGTTTTCCGTTGAAGCCTCTCCAAATCTCAAGCCTTCCGAAGCCTTGTTCCGTTCTCGGAGGGGCCTCTTTGCTTTAACCAGCTCAATCAAACCATATTTATACCACTGCAAACCAGATGCCCCCCCATAACGACGCCCCATCATCTGCCCCGACCCGCAGCCGGAGTGCGCATCCTACAAGGGATGGAGCTGCTCCAAACGGATTTCACCCACCAGGGTACAGCAATGGCTTTTCCAACGCTTCCCCTGGCCAAAGCCATGATCACGAATCACGGCCTCTAAAACCTGGGATCTATGTACCAACGGTAGCATTCTTCAAAGAAATATCTGAAGAATTGGACATAGATACCATTTCCAGCCATGCGGTTCGTATGGCTAAGGCCGGGGTTGCTGGGCTGGCAACCCAAGGTTCTAACGGCGAAGCAGTCCATCTGTCACACGACGAGCGAAACTTGGTAACCAAAACAACACGGGAAGCTCTTGATAGAGCAGGGTTTCCTCTTGTTCCTATAATAGTGGGTTGTGGAGCGCAATCTACACGAGAGACCATCAGCCTATGTCAAGAGGCTACAGCGTCCGGAGGCGACTATGCATTGGTACTTCCACCCGCATATTACAAGGGCCTCTACAAACCTCAATCAACGATCGACTTCTTTACAGACGTGGCAACAGCATCCCCGATTCCAATACTAATTTACAACTACCCAGGTGGCGCGGCGGGCATAGACATGGCTTCTGATACAATCATCGAATTGGCAAAACATCCAAATATTGTTGGCTGCAAACTTACCTGTGGCAATACAGGAAAGCTGAATCGGATAGCAGCAGCGACTAAGGCTAGCAGAGTATCAGATAATGGTTCAGGGTTTATGTGTATGGGTGGATCTGCAGATTTCACCATGCAGACTCTAATCGGCGGCGGTTCAGGGGTTATCTGCGGCCTAGCAAACATCGCCCCCAAAGCCTGTGTCAAGATCATTGAGCTTTTCAAGGCTGGGAAACTCATTGAGGCCCAAAAGCTACAAGCGGTTGTGGCTCAAGGGGATTGGATTGCAATTCAAGGAGGTGTGGTTGGTACCAAAAGTGGCCTGCTATCCCACTTTGGATACGGTGGATGTGCGCGTAAACCTCTTCCGAGTCCGACAAAACAGGAGGCCTTGAGATATTTAGAAGGCTTCAAGGAGTTGGTGGCTGTCGAAAAGGCCCTTTGAGGACGACCTATTTAGAAAAAGGAGGGGAAAGCAATGCGATAGGTAAACGACTGCTAGTTGATGGATTGAAGAGTGCCCACCGTTGACCGGAAAGGACAATAATCAGCGACATCACTTTGAGGACCGCTATTGGAATTTAGCCATAATTTTTATTTTATCTTCTACTCATATTTTTTCGGCGTCTGACCGCATGCGCATCCATCCCTTTTTTTTTCGCTTCCGGCCCTCTTATCCCCCTCGTCCCCGTCACCACATTATTCAAGTTCCGTCACACTCTAGCTCTCTCTCAGAGCGCCATGAGAAAGGGTATTGCATGTTACAAATAAAAGAAACCATTAACAAGCCATCTGACGATATTTTCCGGTTGACACTACATATTCAAATCTGAGAGAATTCCAACCCCCAAACCCTATCTAGCTGCTGCTTTCAATGGCAACATTTGAACCTTTGTCTATCCTGATTCTAATATTCATTAAAACAATAGTTTACTTGTTCGTGCCCTTCATTCGTTTCCATTTTTCAATGTCTCTCCATTCTCATTTTATCTCTCGTGGTTTCAACAACACTCGATGGATTGGAAACCGTAAAAGTATGCTGTATCATTCGGGCGGGTATTTGTGCTTTAGAATAATTTCTCATGCTCTCTCTCTTTCTCTCTCTCCGACTTTCTTTGCTCTCTCTTCTCTGCTCTCTTCTCTGCTCTCCGATTCTGCTTGCTTCTTCGTTTCAATTCCAATTTTGCTTATTTTATTCATTGCCTATCTATTCCTCAAGCCAACTCTTCGAAATGACGCTCTCGCTCCAACTAATGACCTTGTAATTAAAATATCACTTAAACTGGCCAAGGGTCATGGGCCATACGGCTCGTTGAGCGATTATTCTCGTCCATATTCCTCCATGGCGCACTTGGATAAAAATCTTAAAGCATAACATGATCAAAGAACGGTTTGTCCACTAGCCCATACTCCCACACGGATCATTGCAATCGAAGGCTGCATGGCCGATAGCCGCCAGAGATGTTGCGTTAAATGCTTGTTCATGCGACGTTGGAGATGATGCGCAGTTAGAGTGTCGCCATCCTTGCCCTGGAAGCCGGTTCATCTCTTCCCCAGACACGGCCCTACCCAGATGCACTTACAAGCCCCCGAAAAATCCCCTTTCTTCAACACAGTCTTTTGTTACTTCGGCTTTGCAGTAACTTACCGGGTTTCTGATGGCTTAAATCTTTCAGCTGTCGGTATTAATTGACTACTATTCTCATCATGTTTGTTCACTCTCCGCCCTTGGCAGCTTCAGGATAAGTTCTCACTAATGATCCTCTGCCGAAGCCGAAGCCTCCAGTATCAAATTGATCCACTTCTCTATGCTTCAGTCGTTATCCGAGGTCAGAGACTTAAGAGGGGCATTCATTATTTTTTGGGATATTTAAACTCTCTGTCGGCCCATTTTAGGGCCTTTACTAGGTAGGGTTACCAGCTTTCCCCTTCTGCGCTCAACGGTGGCAAAATGAATTTGACTGGCCAATATATATATATATATCTATTTTCAGGGCCCAGGGAAGTTTAACTATATTATAGGTATCAACAATCTAGCCTACACTCGCTCGTAAACCCTTCTATACGGATATCGTGGTCGTTCATAGCCCTGAGTCCTCATCCCATCAATCGCCTGCCTGTTCTGCTCATTCAAAAGGCAAGGGACCCGCAATTAGGTGTCTGCTTAGTAGTCCTTACATAGATAGGTACGTTCGGCAGGGGTTCTTAGATAGATAACTATTATTAAGAACTTTAAAAAGTGTCCGAGTTTCAGAGCGGTTAGATAAGGCTAATATATATACCTAGGTACTCCCTAGGTTTCGCCCTTTGCCGCCAGGAACATATACACGTTTTGTCCGACCTGGGTGTGTGTGTGTGTGTGTGCCTAGAACCCATTGTTGACTTTGCGCGCTCGAACACATCGCAGCACATACTCCTGTCATTCCATCTGCTCTAAAGCGGGTGCATGTAAATAGAGTGCCTGAACATATCCAGGCTGCAAATTACGGCTTCGAACATTGACGGGCTCAAGCAAGCGGGATCTCAACGCCAAAACATCAAGCCAGACAAAAATGGGTGACGCTCCCTTGTCGCAAGAACACCTGGTGGTGATTCTTCCGTTCCCCGAACCCGCCGCCTTGATAAATGATATCCGCAGTAACTTTCCGCATATTCGAGTGTCATACTTTGAGCAACAGCGTGAAACGCAGGTCAATGGTGCTGTTCCAAAAGGTGGGTTTAATCCCAACGTGTGAACTTGCTCCCACGTTTGATTTCCTTTCGTTCATTTTTCGCGGCTCCCTTCTTCGGCATCGTTCAGTTGGGAACTAATTGAGTAAATTTGCTAATTCTTCTGGCTTGTGTAGACCTCCTTAATTCAGCAACCATTTTGTGTATGCTACATTATGCACCGGCTCTCGTGGACATTCCCAAGTATGGAACGACCCTATTCCTTGCTACTAACCACTATCTAAACACTCGCGCCTGAGAGGTTATTGCTGACAGGCTATATCTTTTGTATTTAGTGTGAAACTGGTCCATATCATTTCAGCGGGCATGGACCGCTACTTAAACCACCCGCTGGTGACAGACACGAATATTGATCTCACAACGACCTCCGGCATTCACGGCCCACCAATCGCCGAGTGGGTGGTGATGAACTGGCTCGTTTCTTCCAAGATGTATGATCAAACTTCCGAATGGCAAAGGAAGCATATTTGGACACATAATCAGAGCCTCATCAACAAGATGGAGGATAATGTAGGCAAGAGAGTGGGTATTTTGGGGTATGGGAGCATTGGACGGCAAGGTATTAACTTCACAATTTCTGTCAATTCTAAATTTCGCAATCCTCCTTGACTTTTGTTTTCTATTATTGCAAAGCGTTCGAAGCCGTTACAATATTCCCCGCGTGCAAAACACCAGCGCTAACATAGCTCGCTCACAGTCGCCCGCGTCGCTGTCGCCATGGGCATGCAAGTGCTAGCATTTACCGTTTTTCCGCGCACGACCCCTGAATCCCGGCGAGATACTGGCTATATAGTCCCGAACACTGGTGACCCCGACGGTATCTTGCCGATATCCTGGCACAGCGGCTCCGACAAAGCCGCCCTCCACGACTTCCTGTCGCAGAACCTGGACCACCTCTTAGTCGCGGTCCCGCTAACGCCTTCGACGGAATCTCTCATCGGTGCAGAGGAAATAGCCTTGCTCTCAAAATCCTGCACCCGCACCACCCGCCGTCCTTTCCTAACCAACATCTCCAGGGGCAAAGTGATTGACCAGGACGCGCTGATGGCGAGTTTGAAGTCTGGCGAGCTGGGTGGCGCGGCGATTGATGTAACGGAACCAGAACCGTTGCCGGCTGACCATCCGTTGTGGGATGCGCCGAATTTGCATATTACACCACATATAAGTTCGTTGGGGATTGAGTATATGCAGAGGGCTTTGGATGTGCTAAAGGTGAATTTGGGCCGCTTGGAGAAGGCCGAACCATTGATTAATCTTTACAGGAGAAAAGCGGGATACTAGTCTCGTTGAACGGCTATAACGCATAAAGTATACAGTTTGTAGATCGGTATGTTTACGCCCATTTTATGACAGTGTAGATCGTTTTTATAATAGAATATAAACATTTCAGTTTGGAAAGCTATAAATTGCTTTTTATGGTATCGGCTACTCCCGTTATGTAGGCTCTAGGTGAGGAAAAACGCAGATATGAATTCAGGGGTTTGTTGGCTTTTAACATTCCGTGGCTTCACTTCAATTACTATAAAGAATACCTATGGTATATATATATATTGCTCATCGCAACAGCTACGAGTCAACTATAGTTAATTATACTCGCCGCCGTAGCAAAACTTGGTAGGAAACAGCGAAAACGAACCAGAAGAATAATGAAAATTCCAATATCAGAATGACTCGCACATTGACACGGTCAGGCCGCTGGATAGAGTAAACCAGAATACGAAAAGGGAATAAAACGAAAAAGTAAGAGGGCTTAAATCCATGACCGGGGGCGGGCAACTCAAGGTGGAATTTAAAATCAGATGAATCAGAGCACAGTCACGCCAGTTAAATGAACAAGAGAACGGAAAGGCCTAGTGCCATGCTAGAAGCCAGGAGAAAGTGACAGGCTGCGTAACTTCGTTAAAATGAACCATGACGGTCAAAGGCATTTGATGAACGGGAGAATGCAGAGAAGTAAAAATGCAAAACGCTGAGTTGAAGAAGAATGTGTAGATTAAAAAAAAGATTGAATAATAGAAAGGAACCCCAAAACACCAAGCCAAAACTTGAGACAAGAAAAGAAAAAAGGATACCACTCAACACAGCGAAATGTAGCATGCGGATATCACAATAAAGGGAGCAGAAAAGAAAAATGATTAAATGGTATCACCAGCACCAGCAGCAACACCTTTTAACCCGATCGCACAGTTAACGCCATCAATTGATCCTGCAGATCTTTTATCTGTTCAGCACCAACGCACTCGACTGCTCCGCCTTCGGGATTGCCCTTAAGCTGTACGGCAAAGTATTCGCCGTCGCCGCCATGGGCACCAACGGTAACCCAGACAAATTTACCCCCGGACGGCGTCATCCAAGATTTCTCCTGAGCACCGTCCCAAAATATTTCGCCGTGGTAGCCTCGTTTGGATGTTAAGTTGTCAGGAATGGTTTTATCGGGGCCAGTATCCATAGTCGCCGATAATGATTTTCGAAGCAGTACTCTGCTACCTAGTCTCTTGCTCTCAAACCAGCTCCACAGAACCTGTTGAACGAAGTCGAATTTGTCGCGAAACGCATTCGCCTCCAATATATCGCAAAACCGACTGCTGCTAATTCCGGATGGGTGGGTAGGCTGTCCCGAGAGTGCGGAGAGATAGGTGTTCAGGCTTTCAGATATAACAGCTCTTGTATCAAAACCTGCTGGATGCATTCTGCCCCTGGTTGATAGGTAGCGTGCTGCAGACGGAGAAAGATGATAAAAATCGACATGGCAAGGCCGTGGCTCCGACGAACCTTGTGATCCATGGGGTGACAGTGAAATAACAAGTTTAGTATGATCCGGAAAATTGAACTATAATTGAATAGGAGAGAGAGTTAGATAATTCGACGATGTCTGGTTCCGCTGGGCAATACGAACCTGGAACGCTCCATCCCCAAAACCCCATATGCCAACATTCCCTAGCCGTTGATAGAATTTGACATATTGACCGATTTTGCCGGAAAATCTATCGTTTTTCACATCTTCGGGAGGACAGTCTTCATCCACAGTCCTTCCTAAAGTTCCAATCATGTATTTGCCGAACTGGTCGACAAGCTTGACTCGTTTGACTTTCTCCGCATCACACCTTGCAGAGTCAACGCCAGAATTCATGCGAACTTTAATGCCGGGCCCACCGGGGCCATTTTGATTCCTCACTTCAAATGCATCCGGTCGAACAAGCACCCTCCTCGTTCCACCCTCACAGTACGAATTGTCTTGCACGTCAACGTGCTCATAAAATTCCACGGGTTGACCATTCCTTGGCACGAGCTGGTCGGCATCCGCATATGCACTACGTGGATTTTCTTTCGCATAGGCTTTCCGACGGATATGCCATTCTCCATCCCGGACCACAACGCAGCTGGCTGGGCGGCCATGCTCTGCTTTGAAAACGCAGCCAACGCTCCCGTCGTCCAAAACATACCCGATACCGTACCTATTCGTATAATCCACCCACTTGACGACGTAGGGATGTGGATCAGAAAGTGACGAAAATTGTTGCCGTTGCCGTGTCCTCGAAGTCGATGCTACCAATGATTCCAGTTGCCCAAAGTTTCTAAGGTATGTTCTCAAATCACTCAAAACTTCACTAGAGGTCGTCCCCGGCATAAGGTCTGCATGTTCGTCGGGGTGTATTAGAGGACTAAGCCCAAGTGTGGATCGTGATTTGCTAGAGGAGTTGGTGGATTTGCTGCCATTACTTCCATTACTGTTAGCGCTCCTGGACCTCTCATCCAGTTTCACATCACGAGATTGTTGTGGCTGTGGGTTCACTGGCTGCTCCCGCCGCTGTCTTTCTGTCTCGCGTAGGTCGACTCTAACGGTTCTCGCAGGCATCCCGCGAACCGAGGTAAAAATGTCTTTATTTCTGATATCTAGCGGTTTGACTTCATTGGCTTCCAGTAATTCATTTCTCTCTCGCGTTAACGCTGCCATTTGCTGCCTCGACTGCGATCTCGTTTTTCCGATGGTCAAATTAATTGGTTCCGAATTGGATTTAGGCAAGGTGGAAGTCAAAGATATGTTCCTGTCGCGGACGGATGCCGAATAACCAGACACTACTCTCCGTGCCCGGATTGGTCGCTCATTCAGCAGCCGCTGGGTAGGAATGTTCTCGGTCGGGATGCCATTTTCTGCGGTATCTCTAATATCAACCTGAGGGTGTTGGGAAGACAAGGGGTTCCTTGTTGACTGTCGTTGCGGCACAGCCTGCTGCCGTAGGAGAGCTGCATGGCTTTGGGTTTGAGCTTCTTTGCGGCGAATCTGTGCAGCCAAAGCCGATGTTGTGCGAGCAACCGTGGCGGCTTGTTGTTTATACGATGGGTTACGCGTTTTGGGAAGCGCTTCACCCTCAATGGGGCTATCAGGATCGGGCTGGGCATCGTCCTCTTCCGTTGTATGGCTCCAATCTCCATTGGATCCAGTGTAGTAGCTATAGACTTGATCTTCTGGTAGGGGTATGATGGGCTGCATCCCCCTTTCTTCTTCAGCAGCACATTCAGCGAAGGCAGATTTCGAACACCGTTTCCCTGCAGGTCTCCTAATTGATCCAGAGGAAGTCCTACCAACCCCACATTCTGTGTAAAACTCGTTTTTGCAAATAAGATATCGCTCATCGGAGTTTTTCGAATAGGCTGTTTTCCCCAAATACTTCGAGTCATGGTCCAGGCTATATCCGTGACTCATACGGTCTCCACGAGGGTCTTGGGTTGTCAGCCAGGTAGGTGCAGAGAGTCTTGTGGCTGGGTCCAGTTGACGTGGTATACAGCCATTGTACATATTGAAAAATGCGTGATCAACAATCTGGTCGGGCTCCGGTCGTTCATCCTCGTTCAAATTCAGGCAGGAGCTGACCAAATGTTTTGCCTCCACTGGAATGTAATTAGCACCCTCGGACTCCTTGGGCCAAACATATGTAAGGTTTTTGACTTTCTTGTAAATTTCGTCCTGTGTTTTCGATTGAAATGGGGGGTATCCGGTGAGCATGGCGAAACTAGGACCAACGGTTAACTCACAGAACTGACGTTATTCAAGCCGCTGGTAAGGTCAACTCACAAAATTACGCCAAGTGACCATATGTCAACCTTTTGATTATGGCCACCCTTGCTTTTATCCAAGACTTCTGGCGCAATATAATTTGGAGTTCCACATAGTGTTCTCCGTCGCTTTTCGTCCTTCTCCGACAGGATAATAGCAGCTAGGCCAAAATCTCCAACTTTGATGTCCATGTTTCGGTCGAGAAACAGATTTCCCATTTTCAGGTCCCGATGAGCCACGTTTCTCTTATGCATATATTTAACCGCACCGCAAAGCTGGATCATAAACCTCCTGACTTCGGGCAAGCTCAGATATTTCCGCTTCCTCACCATGTCCATCACCGAGCCATTAGGGCACAATTCCAGAATGACATAAGTGTTTTGTTCGAAGGCAAATGCCCTGTAAAAACCCACGATATTGGGATGGCGCATTTTTGAGTGTATCTGGAGCTCGGTCCGGAACTGTACGTGAGGCAAGTTAGACACCATAAGGTGCAAAATGTCGGGTTCCCCAAATTGTTATCTCATACCTTCTCCTCCATTTTCTTCTGGTTCATTTCCGATTTTACCACTTTCATCGCATATACCCTGTTATTTCGCGCAAGCCTCCCTTCATAACATACGGCAAATCCCCCTTTTCCTAGAAAGTTGCCAGTCAAGTATTCCTCCCCCCCATCTTCGGGCTCACGAACTGTAGCAGGAGGTGGGGGAGCGTGGTTTTTGGCAGACCGCGCCTTTTGAAGTGGTGCATCTTTGGCGCTCGTCTTCATTATAGGGTTGGTCTTGGGTTTGGGAAGAATGTTGGTTGAACGAGGTGACAATGCCTCCATCGTGGTATGTACAAGGGTACTTCCTTTGTCGAGCTCATGCGATCGCGACAAGCAGGAATCGTTGGGCAGTTCAAATTATATTAACAAGTAATATATTTCAGAGTCAAAATCGGCTTTTCATAGAGCAGATTTGAAGTTTGCGACGGGCTAAATTGTTGGTTGAATCAAGGTGGTTTTGGTTAGCTGTCATTGAGTTTTGGGTATAGCACGACTGGACAGAACTAACAAAGATATGACGATGCGATATCCACAATACTAGCATGCAGAGCAAAGAATAATATTCACCGCAACCTAGAGGTGTTGTATTAAATACCACAACCCGCTGGGCTATTATTGAAAGCCGTCACAGCATTCACTGCCTTGTCGCATGGAGCCGTGAAGGAATCAACAGCGACAGTGGTTTAGTTTCTCAAAGTGGAATATTGTAAACATTGGCCCGGAAACGGAAAAATGTCAACAAAGACTAAGCCCTTTTCGGCCATCCTCTTATGTAATCCACCCGAGGGCTCAGAGCCAATCAGCAACGACCGACGCATTAATTAACGGAGCGGAACTTCGATTGCTCGCCCTAAAATCCTCCGATATCCCGTTCATCTACCGGACCCCGGACGGCTTGTTGGCTGCGGTTCCAAAGTAAATGGAGGCTGCGCCTGCACTGGCCTGATTCCGCACATCGTGGACGAACCCTTCTTCAAAGCTGCAGACTTACAACGTACACTCGCTCAAGGATGTCCGTGACTCTTAAAATATCCTCGCTGGTCATCCGAACATTGTCAAAACCTATTGCTGTAAGCTGGAGCCAGCAAATGCGCAGCACTGTTCTTATCGACCTTGAAAGCTAACTGGATACCGAAAAAACCAAAGAACCAAATCAAAGCACAAGCGCGTGAACATGAGCGATTCCGACGGTTATGCGTTTCCTTTGCCCAGTCCCTCCATCGGATGGATATGCGCCTACGACTGGGTCTCTTACAGAGCTCTGCGGCGATAGAGAAACAGGTTGCGCGAGAGGCTGCTGCTGAAGCCCAAGCGAAAAAACAAAAGCATAATATCACGACCGTGAAAACAGAAGCACAAACCAAGCTTGAAGAGTCGCTTGCCGCGAAGCTAAAGGAAAAGGCTCAAGAGCCTCCGAAACCGCCTCCACCTATACGAATCCGACCACTTTCGGAAGCGAAAGCCATTGATTCTGGAGCAACATTTATTAGTGAAACATTTCTGTTTCTGGTTGCAGGTGGTTTGATAGTGTTCGAGGCGTTCAGAGCACGAAGGAAAGAAACATCAAGGAGAGAGGATGTAGCAGAACGCCTTGTTGAATTAGAAGAGTCTGAAAGAGCAGCGCGGCGCGGTCTCGTTGCGTTAGAGCGGGAGCTTATACAGCTGAAAGCAAAGCTGGAGAAACAGTCGACTAAAAGCATAAAACGCATTTTACCACGGGATGTTTGGGATGTTGATGAAGAGGAGGAAGAGACCAAAGAGCCCGGTTGGATATCTCGGGTTGTTGGCTATTTTAAATGGTCCAGGAAAGAGAGTGTCGACAATACGACTGCTCCTGAGATTGGCAATTCCTCTGGTCCCATTGTCTCCTCATCCGCAAAGGAACCTTTGA
Source organism: Blastomyces emzantsi (assembly GCA_003206725.1). NCBI lineage: Eukaryota > Fungi > Ascomycota > Eurotiomycetes > Onygenales > Ajellomycetaceae > Blastomyces > Blastomyces emzantsi. Next base: position 101,810 of record QGQJ01000201.1, read on the forward strand.
ATGGCTCTTCACAACCGTCTTCCTCTACACCATTTCCGTCTCAAGCCACCAAATAAAGTCCAATCGATATACCATCTCAAGGTTATCCTAGCATTCAAACTTATCTTGTTCAGAGATATCCAGACGATTTGCGAGGAAGTCCACATTACAATATGGTTTCCAATACCTACTTGGTCATTTCAATTCTTCAATGTATATTTTACTAGGTTTCCTGACTGTCCATGCCAACATATTTAACCCACATACCAATGCTCGTTTTCTTTTCTAACAGTTGTGGAAACTAAATTCTCCACTCAGCAACAGGAGAACTCCTCTCAGTTGCCATGTACTATACCAAGTCTTCCCGGCGCATGTATTCACGTTTCTTCTACTCAAGACTATATAACTCGAGTTCGTTAGCTAGAGTATAAAGATATTACTGTAGTGTAGTATTTAAAGATGCGAATCACTCCGCGCCAGGCACCAAAGTTAACTCAGGTCAAAAAGCGGTTTAGCGCTGTAAGAAAAAAATGGTTGCGTGTACGAGCTTATATAAGCCGGGCCTAGCCGCCACAGGGCTGTGGCGCAGTCGCAGTAAGCGCCGCATCATCATCGACCCCATTCGTTCCGAAGACAGATCCAAGTGTCAAAGGCAACTGTCCACCCACCTATCCTTCATACTTTATTCTTCTGCCGTCGCTTTGCTTCCTCTGTATTCTGAGTCTGTATTTCTCTTTTCAGTCGGATAAAAAGCCTTTCTACAGGACAAATATTTATGCTCTTGCTACGTTGTTTGCGCCCGGCCATTTATTTTTTCAGGAGGTCGTGGTCCAGAGTCCCTCCGACCCGGCGAGGATAGCCCAACAAGCACCCGACGCAATCGAAGAATATGGTAAGTCCCAGCGTGCTATAGCCCTTCATAATACGCCTAGTTTTATTGTGCAATTTATCTTCCTAACTATATTCCCATAGGGACAATCGCGACGCCCTCGAGACCCGGAGAAGAAGAGTCGTGGCTTTGGACGGTCGAGACATGGGGAGGGCGGGGCAGGGGGAAAACCCCAGGTTAAGAAGGCCGTATTCGAAAGCACAAAGAAAAAAGAGGTCGGGGTGTCAGATCTTACACTCCTCAGTAAAGTGTCGAACGAGGCCATAAATGAAAACTTGAAAAAGAGATTTGAACACGGCGAGATTTACGTATGCCTGCCTTCCAAAATGCCAGCTTACACGACAACCTTGGACATTTGGCCTGACTACTGACAACTTCCTGGAATATAGACATACATCGGCCATGTACTTGTCTCTGTTAACCCGTTTAGAGACTGTAAGTCAGATCTAACCTACCAAATATCGAGTGCGATATACTGATCGTCAATTTAGTGGGTATCTATACCGACCAGGTCCTTGATTCGTACCGCGGGAAAAACCGACTCGAAGTCCCCCCGCACGTTTTCGCTGTCGCCGAAGCAGGATATTATAACATGAAAGCATACAAGGAGAATCAATGTGTCATTATCTCGGGGGAATCCGGTGCTGGCAAAACCGAAGCTGCCAAGCGGCTGATGCAGTATATTGCGAATGTATCAGGCGGCAGCGATTCTTCCATCCAACATACCAAAGACATGGTCCTGGCGACTAATCCTCTTCTCGAATCCTTCGGCAATGCGAAAACGTTGCGGAATAATAACTCGTCACGGTTCGGAAAATATCTAGAACTGCAATTCAACTCCGTCGGTGAGCCTGTCGGCGCCACGATTACAAACTACCTCTTGGAGAAATCTAGAGTCGTTGGTCAAATTACAAATGAGCGAAACTTCCATATATTTTATCAATTTACAAAAGCTGCTCCGCAGACTTATAGAGGTATGCCAAATGTCTATGTTTTCAGCTCATCCTACTCAGTCAAACTGACGTATATTCTAGAAACCTTCGGCATCCAACAACCACAGTCATATGTGTATACGAGTCGCTCTAAATGTTTTGATGTCCCGGGTATGGACGATACTGCTGATTTCAAAGATACATTAGACGCCATGAAAATTATTGGTTTAGCGCAAGCCGAGCAGGATAATATCTTCCGCGTTCTTTCAGCCATTCTGTGGCTTGGAAACATGCAATTTGTCGAAGACGACAATTCTAACGTTTCAATAACCGATCAATCGGTAGTGGATTTCGTCGCTTACCTATTAGAGGTTGATGCTGCTGCGGTAAACAGAGCACTTACATTGAGGATTATGGAAACTGCCAGAGGTGGGCGCAGGGGTTCTGTGTATGAGGTTCCTTTGAACATTGTCCAGGCCACCGCTGTTCGAGACGCACTCGCGAAAGCCCTTTATTTCAACATGTTTGATTGGATCGTTCAACGAGTTAATGCCTCACTCGCAGCTAGGGGAGCTATAGAAAACTCTATCGGTATCTTGGATATTTACGGGTTCGAAATTTTTGATAAGAACTCATTTGAGCAGCTCTGTATCAATTATGTCAACGAAAAGCTACAGCAAATCTTCATCCAGCTTACGCTAAAAGCGGAACAAGAAGAATACGCCCGCGAACAAATCAAGTGGACTCCCATTACTTACTTTGATAACAAAGTCGTGTGCTCCTTGATTGAAGATAAACGCCCCCCCGGAATTTTCGCGGCATTGAACGACGCCTGTGCAACTGCACATGCTGACTCCGGAGCCGCTGATCAGACGTTTGTAGGAAGGCTAAATTTCCTCAGTCAAAATCCAAACTTCGAATCCCGGCAAGGTCAATTTATTGTCAAGCATTACGCTGGTGACGTCGGCTACACTGTCGACGGAATGACGGACAAAAATAAAGATCAGCTGCTAAAAGACCTGCTTAACCTTGTGGGCTCGAGTAGTAACAACTTCGTCCATGCACTCTTCCCCAACCAAGTTAATCAGGACGACAAGCGTCGACCTCCAACTGCAGGTGATAAGATCAAGGCATCTGCAAACGACCTTGTTACGACTTTAATGAAGGCACAGCCGTCATATATCCGAACTATAAAACCGAACGACAACAAATCTCCGTCCGAGTACAATGTTGGCAATGTGATGCACCAAATTAAATACCTTGGTCTACAAGAGAACGTCCGGATTCGCAGAGCGGGATTCGCCTACCGTCAAACTTTCGACAAATTTGTCGAGCGCTTCTACCTGCTATCGCCAAGGACCTCATATGCCGGCGATTACACCTGGACTGGGGACGCTGAATCGGGAGCGAGGCAGATCCTGAAAGACACAAGTATCCCGACAGAGGAGTACCAGATGGGCACTACGAAAGCTTTTATTAAAACCCCTGAGACCCTTTTCGCTCTTGAACACATGCGGGATAGGTACTGGCATAACATGGCCATCCGTATCCAGCGCGCCTGGCGAAACTACCTTCGATACCGAACTGAATGTGCTATCCGAATCCAAAGATTCTGGAGACGGGTCACTGGAGGACTGGAATATATCAAACTGCGAGACCAGGGACACAAAATCCTTGGCGGAAGGAAAGAAAGGCGCAGATACAGTCTCGTTGGCTCACGCAGATTCCTTGGTGATTATCTTGGAGTTGGCAACACTGGAGGCCCTGGTGAAATGATCAGGGATTCCATTCGCATTAGCAGTAAGTGCTGTTTCCTTTAATACATTTATGCAGAGATAAAGAAATCCTAACGCCGCAGAAACACCCAGAATCCGAAACTATTTTATTCTCCTGCCGCTGTGAACTCCTTGTCACCAAATTCGGCCGTTCTAGTAAACCCTCCCCACGAATTTTAATTCTGGTATGTGCACCTCGCGTTTTTGCATAATTTCGATGCCTTGGCTAACATGTGTCGTTCCAAAAGACGTCGAACAATGTTTACATTGTCGTCCAAAGCGTCGTAAATCATCAGTTGAACATTTCAGCGGAACGAACGATATCGATCGGCGCAATCAAATTTGTCAGCGCATCAAGGCTGAAAGATGACTGGTTTGCTCTAGGAGTTGGATCTCCACAGGAGCCAGACCCTCTTATCAGCTGTGTATTCAAGACTGAGTTTTTTACATACCTTTCCAATGCACTCCGCGGTCAGCTCAATCTCAAACTCGCCGACATGTAAGTTTTTCTCTCTCCTAACCCAAAGTGAAATACATTTACCTGCAAGCTAACAAGCCTCCAGTATTGAATACAACAAAAAGCCAGGCAAGCTGGCTGTAGTTAAGACAATGAAAGATTCGACAGTTGTTCGAGATGATCTATACAAAAGTGGAACAATCCACACCAGTCAAGGACAGCCACCAGATTCGGTATCAAAACCGACTCCAAGACCGAGGCAGGTAGCCGGCAAACCGATAACCAAGGGCAAATTGCTCCGGCCTGGGGGACCTGGAGGAGGGCCATCGAAACTGGCGTCGCGACCAGCCGCTTCGAAGCCAACTCCCACACCTCAACCTCTGCCGCGAGCTACTCCCCAAGCCGCAGATACAGGTTCCCGACCCGTGCCACGGGCCGCAATACCCGTGGGCGCCAACTCAGCCAGCCATACCAGAACTGCCTCAGGGCAAGCTCGAGCACCTCCACCACCTCCCCCGGCCGCACCGCCGGCAGTTAAAAAGGATACCGCCAAGGTTCTGTATGACTTTAACAGCGAGCGTTCTAACGAGCTTTCCGTCCAGAAGGGGGAGATAGTCCAAATCATGGCAAAAGAAGGAAACGGTAAGTTACAAGAACACCCCCAACCCCCGCCCCTCATCCTTATTTTCCCATCTCTATCTAAAAAGAACACGTACCGTACCGAAAAGATGCTAATAAACCGTGCAATTGCCAGGCTGGTGGCTTTGTATGAATACGACAACCTCCGCCCAAGGCTGGGCGCCCGAAGCCTATCTAGAAGAACTCGTGGCTCCAACCCCCGCAGCAGCCGCTCCCCCACCGCC